>ML277620.1:16650-76469 GCA_005239495.1 Nicotiana undulata
ATATTTTTACCAGCCCCTGAATCACTGGTTTGATACGTGATCAGGGAGAGATCAGACTTATTTTACTAGCCCCTGAGTCACAGGTTTGATTCGTGATCAGGGAGGAATTTCACTCATATTTTACTAGCCCTGAATCACTGGTTTGATACGTGATCAGGGAGAGATCAGACTTATTTTACTAGCCCCTGAGTCACAGGTTTGATTCGTGATCAGCGAGAATTATACTACTATTTTCTTTGGCCCCCGGGTCACAGGTATGATTCGTGATCGGGGAGGACATATATATTCTTCGGCCCCCGAGTCGCAGGCATGATTCGCGGTCGGGGAGAGTTATACTTTGCATCATTGGCCTCGAGTCACATGTATGATTCGTGATCGGGAGATTATATATATATGTGTGTGTGTGTGTGTGTGTGTGTGTGTGTGTGTCATTTCCCCTAAGCCGCATGGATGATTCGCGAGCAGGGAGAGATATTTGCCCACGAGTCGTATGGATGATTCGCGATCGTGGAGATTTTATCGAGTCAGTCATAAGGGTGGGTCATAAGGACTGACACAGTCATACAGCTCCACACGTTCGCGAATCATACCTACGACCCGTGCCGGCCGATAGTCTTGTCCGTGTCGGATACATATATGTATACTCATTACATTCATGAACATTTGCACTGAGTTGGAATCGTGCGATGGTGAGTTGAGAAACAATGCTGAGTACTGGAAAGTGAACAATTGAGAATAAAGATAAAACATTTCGGATAATGAGAAAGAAAACAATGATATAACAATGAACAGCTTACAAAGAAAGATCATGTTTGAGATCAGTTACTGATTGTTGCTTACATGTCCTTATACTTGATGTACTTTCTCACATGCTTTATTGCTCAGCATGTACTTTATTTATTTATTTATGTACTGGACTTTAGTGAGTATGTATTCTACCNTGACTGTGCAGGTATTGAGGCTGGTTCGTTTGTTCGTCCGTCAGCTAATAGGTACTGATCGCGGCGTCGCTCCACACGGTGAGCTGTCTTCTTGGCGTTTTCCTGACAGCACCTCTGGAGCTTCCCAGTTTCACTTTTGCTCAGTCTTTTGTTCCAGACTGCGGCTTGTATATTTTGTATATGTATTTATGCTGTTGTATCTATGTAGCCGCCCATTGACACTGTGACACTAGTCCTGGCACACACTTGTTATAGTTTTCGGGGTTGTTTATGTATGGGGCCTAGCTGTGGTTCAGCTTGTTTCTACGGCCTTACCCCATGTTGTTATTGTATTCTGCACTTTCATTGTTATTGTTGTTCTTTGGCTTGCCTAACCTCGTCGTTAGGCGCCATCACGACCTGGGCCGATTTTGGGTCGTGACACACTCGGCACGGAATGTCCCCTCGTGCATATATAATAACACTCGGCACGGAATGTCCCCTCGTGCATATATAATAACACTCGGCACGGAATGTCCCCTCGTGCATAAATAATAACACTCGGCACGGAATGTCCCCTCGTGTATAGCCTCACAATCACACGCCACGGAATGTCCCCTCGTGCATATAAGTAACAAACAGTCAGCACGGCATGTCCGCTCGTGCGACAAATAATAAAACAAAGCAACAATAATGTGAAAGTCAACATTATGAAGTCTCAAGTGCATGGAAATATTCAATACAATTCTATTGTCCCGGCAAGGAGACAACATCAATTACAACTCAACAAATGCCCGACAAGGGTCTCAGCTATAACCAACCTCGCATCAGGAATACAATTTCAACAGTGTAAGCCTCGACTGAAAAAAGTAACTCAATAACTTTTCCACGTCATGAAACAACATCAAGGTATCTTTTGTAACTCATCAATTACTCATAGTGCGGAGAATATCAAGAACACATTAAGTTTCATCACAAATGACTCACGGGCATGCTTGACCGCACGCATAGGCACTCGTCACCACGCCTATACGTTGAACATGAGTTACACATAACAAGTAAGACTCTATACCTAATCCCTCAAGCTGAGGTTAAGCCAAACACTTACCTCGGCTCCAAAGAAAATGCAAGTCAAGCCTCAATCACAGCCTTTCCTCTCGAATCCAACTCCGAATCGGGAATATCTAGACATAATGGATTTATTAACATCAATAAGTACTCAATAAACCAATTCCCAAGCCAAATTATACATTTCCTACTATTCCTCCGAGAATACTAAAATTTGACCTCGGGCCCACACGTTCGGATTTTCGAAAATTCATGAAGGAATCAATTACCCGGAGTCTAAGGATCGAAGTTGTATAATTTATACAAGAATTCATGGCCTAACATGGTAAATAACGAAATCCTCAAGAACCCTAAAGTTTACTACCTAATTCTACGATTTTTAGATGATTTAGTAAGTGAATTTAACTAGGAATTAACGTTAAAATTAGAAGTTTATGAGGTTTTAACTTACCTCTTACAGTGGGTGGTCGTGGAAGGTGTTGCCCAAGCTTGGATGCTCTCTAATGGAGGTTGAAAATGGATAAAAATGAAGAAAACCCGAAATTTTGGACATTTAAGAGGGGCTGCCAACAAGGGTTTCCGCAGCTGCGACCTTAGGACCGCAGGTGCGGTCTCGCACCTGCGAGAAAATGATCCCCCCTGCGGAAGAAGGGCCTGGGCCCCTGGGCTCGCACCTGCGGAGTTGGGAGCCGCACCAGTGGTTCTGCTCCTGCGGAGGAAGAGTCGCACCTGCGATGGACGTCGCACCTGCGGCTGGGCAACCGCACCTGCGGTCACACCAGGTGTTGTGCACCGATAGTGATTTTTGCTGGTTTTTGGCCTCGTGCGGGGTTCGGGAGGCACCTGGGCCCACCCGAGCCCCCGTCCAAATATACCAATAAGTCCAAAATCATTAAACGGACTTGCTCGAGCCCACGGAACACTCAACACAATGCTAAAACTCAAAATCACCCTCCAAAACCCCTAAATTCAACACTTAAGGATTTGAAATTCTAGGATTCTATAACGATGCGCCGAACCGACCCGCACAATTCGGAACGACTTCAAATTTTGCAGACAAGTTATAAATGACACAACGGAACCATTCCCTGTCTTGGAATTTTATTCGGACCTCGGGAACATAAAATCACCTTTCAAGCCAAAGTTCAAATTATTTAAAAACCTCAAAAGTTCATTAACTCTCATTTTCCTCATTTTGATCCGGAACCAATCAAATCAAGTCTGTTTTACACCAAATTTCACAGATAGGGAAAATAACATTTAATAAACCTGTTCCGGGATCCGGAACCGTAATGCGGGCCCGGTAATATGGCTTTCACATGATTACTCATTTTCACAATCCTTTATTATTTTCTGAAAAAACTTTTCTTTAAAAATTCATTTATCGGGCTTGGGACCTCGGAATTCGATTCCGGGCATACGCCCAAGTCCCATATTTTCCTACGGACCCTCCGGGACCGTCACATCACAGGTCCGGGTCCGTTTACCAAAAATGTTGACCAAAGTCAACTTTATTCAATTCAAGAATCCCATTTTTATCAAATTTTCACATAGAAGCTTCCCGGCTACGTGCCCCGGATGCGCGCGCATATCGAGGTGAGATTAACGGAGGCTTTCGGGGCCTTGGAACACAGATTTAGCTGGAATTACTTAGGATGACCTTTTGGGTCATCACAATCTCCACCTCTAAAACAAACGTTCGTCCTCGAACGGACATAGAAAAGTACCTAAGTTTGAGAAAAGATGGGGGTAACGATTCCTCATATCGGGCTCGGACTCCCAAGTAGCTGCCTCGGCAGGCTGACCCCTCCACTGAACACGGACCGAAGGATAACTCTTCGACCTTAACTGGCGAACCTGCCTACCTAATATGGCTACCGGCTCCTCCTCATAAGTCAGATCCCTGTCCAATTGGACACCGCTAAAGTGAAGAATATGAGATGGATCTGCAATATACCTCTGGAGCATAGATACATGGAACACTGGATGCACTGCTGATAAATGCGGTGGCAATGCAAGTCTGTAGGCCACCTCTCCTACCTTATCTAAAATCTCAAATGGACCAATATACCTAGGGCTCAACTTGCCCTTCTTTCTAAATCTCATCACGCCTTTCATAGGCGACACTCGAAGGAATACCTGGTCTCCTACCCTGAAAGCCAAATCTCGAACTCTACGATCTGCATAACTCTTTTTCCTGGACTGAGCAGTACGAAGCCTATCCTGAATAATTTTCACCTTATCCAAGGCATCCTGGACTAACTCAGAACCCAATAGCCTAGCCTCTTCGGGCTCAAACCATCCGACTGGAGACCGACATCGCCTACCATACAACGCCTCATACGGAGCCATCTGAATGCTCGACTGGTAACTGTTGTTGTAGGCAAACTCTGCTAAGGGCAAGAACTGATCCCAGGAACCACCAAAGTCGATGATGCAAGCTCACAACATATCCTCCAAAATCTGAATAGTGCGCTCGGACTGTCTGTCCGTCTGAGGATGAAATGTTGTGCTCAACTCAATATGAGTGCCCAACTCTCTCTGAAATACTCTCCAGAAATGGGAGATAAACTGGGTACCTCAGTCTGATATGATAGATAAGGGCACACCGTGCAATCTGACAATCTCCCTCATATAGATCTGAGCCAACTTCTCGGCTGAAGATAAAACCGCCACCGGAATGAAATGTGCTGACTTGGTCAGCCTATCTACCACAACCCATACTGCGTCAACCATCCTCGGAGTCCGTGGGAGCCCAACTACAAAATACATCGTGATACGTTCCCACTTCCATTCGGGAAGCTGAATCTGCCGCATCAAACCACCGGGTCTCTGGTGCTCATATTTAACCTGCTGACAATTCAAGCACCGAGCCACATAAGCCACAATATCCTTCTTCATTCTACGCCACCAATAATGCTGCCGCAAGTCCTGGTACATCTTCGCGGCGCCCGGATGAATGGAATACCGGGAACTATGGGCCTCCTACAATATTAACTCGTGAATGCCATCAACATCAGGAACACATATGCGACCCTGCAATATCAAAACTCCCTTAGCATCAACTATGACCTGCTTGGCACGTCCGTGCCGAACCGCATCCCTAAGAGCACACAAATGACGATCCTCATACTGCCTGGCGCGAATGCGATCATACAATGAAGAACAAGAGACGGTATGGGCCAAAACACTACCACCCTCAGAAACCTCCAATCTAACAAATCGATTGGCTAACGCCTGAACATCCAAAGCCAAAGGTCACTCACCAACTGATAGATAAGCCAAAATACACATGCTGACTGACTTCCGGCTCAAGGCATCGGCCACCACATTGGCCTTTCCCGGATGATAGAGAATAGTAATGTCATAATCTTTCAGCAACTCTAACCATCTTCTCTGCCTCATATTCAACTCCTTTTGTTTAAACAAGTATTGCAAACTCTTGTGATCAGTGAATACCTCACACGGCACCCCATACAAATAGTGCCTCCAAATCTTCAAGGCATGAACAATAGTTGCAAGCTCCAAATCATGGACTGGATAGTTCTTCTCATGAATCTTCAACTGACATGAAGCATAGGCTATAACCTTCCCAGCCTGCATCAACACTGCACCAAGCCCAACTCGTGAAGCATTACAATACACGGTATAAGAACCTGAACTTGTGGGCAATACCAACACTGGTGTTGCGGTCAATGCTGTCTTGAGCTTCTGAAAGCTCGCCTCACACTCCTCCAACCATCTGAACTGAACACTCTTCTGCGTCAACTTGGTCATAGGGGCTGCTATAGATGAAAACCCTTCCATAAACCGGTGATAATAGCCTGCTAGGCCCAAGAAACTCTGAATCTCTGTGGTTGAAGTGGGCCTAGGCCAATCTCTGACCGCTAACACTTTCTTCGGATCCACCTGAATGCCCTCTGCTGATACCACGTGGCCCAAGAACGCCACAGAACTCAACCAGAACTCTCACTTAGAAAACTTGGCATACAGCTGCCTGTCCCTCAGAGTCTGGAGGACGACTCGAAGATGCTGCTCGTGCTCCTCCCGGCAGCGAGAGTATATCAAAATATCATCTATAAACACGATCACAAACGAGTTCAAATAAGGCCTGAATACCCGATTCATCAACTCCATGAAAGCAGCAAGGGCATTAGTCAACCCGAACGACATGACCAAAAACTCATAATGCCCATAATGAGTGTGAAAAGCTGTCTTAGGCACAACAGAAGCCCTAATCCTCAGCTGATGATAACCAGACCTCAAGTCTATTTTAGAGAACATCGTAGCACCCTGAAGCTGATCGAATAAGTCATCAATCCTCGGCAAAGGATACTTGTTCTTGACAGTAACCCTATTCAATTGCCGGTAGTCAATACACATCCTCATTGAGCTATCTTTCTTCTTCACGAACAATACTGGAGCACCCCAAGGTGAAACACTAGGCCTGATGAAGCCTTTATCCAACAAATCCTGCAATTGCTCCTTTAATTCCTTCAACTTTTGCGGAACCATACGATACGGGGGGATAGAAATGGGCTGAGTGACCTCAACAAGCTCAATACAAAAATCAATATCCCTGTCGGGTGGCATACCCGGTAGGTCAGCAGGGAATACCTCTGGAAATTCACGAACCACGGGCACAGACTCCATAGAAGGAACCTCAGCACTACAATCACGAACATAGGCCAATTAGGCCAAATACCCCTTCTCGACCATGCGTCGAGCCTTTATATAAGAGATAACTCTACCAGAGGAATGACTAGGAGTCCCTCTCCACTCTAACTGAGGTACTCCTGGCAAGGCTAGGTTCACTGTCTTGGCATGATAGTCCAGAATAGCATAATAGGGAGATAACCAGTCCATGTCCAATATAATATCAAAGTCAACCATATCCAAAAGCAAGAGATCAACCTGAGTCTCCAGACCACCAATAACTACTACGCAAGCACGGTAGACTGGATCTACCACTATAGAATCACCCACCGGCGTAGACACATGTACAACAGTACTCAAGGAATCACGGGGCATACACAGATAAGGGGCAAAGTAAGAAGACACATAGGACAATGTAGAACCTGGATCAAATAACACCGAAGCCTCTCGGCTGCAAACTGAAACTGTACGTGTAATAACTGCATCAGAAGCCTCAGCATCTAGACGAGCAAGAAAAGCATAACACTAGGGTTGAACCCCTCCATCATGTATATCTCTGGGTCTACCTACTACGGGTTGACCTCTACCTCTCATGGTCTGCCCTCCACCTCTATGAGTCTGACCTCCACCTCTGGCACCACGACCACCACCCCTAGCTGGCTGAGGGGGTGAGGGTGCACCTGATGCGGGAACCATGGCACGGGAACCCTGATACTGAGAACCACCAAAACCTCGGGGGAAAAACCTAGAAATATGCCCCATACCACCACAAGTGAAGCAAGATCTCGGCTGCTGAGAATACTGACCCTGGAACTGTCCCTGACGACCAGAATGACCACTCTGATAGCTCTGAATCGGCAGTGCGCTGATGGACGCTGAAGGTGCACTACGGGATACCTGGAGTGCCGACTGATAAGGCCTAGGGGGATGACCTCTACCACAGGAATCTATGCCTCCAGATGAGGCACCACTAAAACGGCCGAAATGACGGGGTCTCTTGTCAGACCCCTGTCCACCACCCTGGGATAATACCATCTCAATGCGCCTAGCCACATCGGCTGCATCCTGAAAGGATATATCAGTACCCGTCTCTATGGCCATCTGAAGCCTGATGGGCTAAGCTAGTCCCTCAATAAACCTCCGAACCCTCTCCCGATCAGTGGGGAGTATCATAATGGCATGTCTGGCCAGCGTAATGAACCTGGTCTCATACTGTGTGACGGACATGGAGCCCTGCTGTAGACGCTCAAACTGCCTCCGAAGATCCTCTCTCTGAGTAACTGGAAGGAACTTCCCCAAGAACAACTCGGAGAACTGACCCCAAGTCAATGGTGCAGACCCAGCTGGCCTGGTCAAGCAGTAATCTCTCCACCAAGTCTTGACGGTGCCAGAAAGACGAAACGTAGCAAAATCAACTCCATTGGACTCCACAATGCCCATGTTCCGAAGAACCTCATAACAACTGTCTAAATAATCATGGGGATCCTTTGATGGTGCACCAGTAAATGTGGTAGTAAATAACTTGGTGAACCGATCCAACCTCCATAGAGCGTCTGTTGACATGGCTTCTCCCTCAACTGCTGGTGTCACAATACAGGACTGAACTACTACGGCCGTCTGAGGTGCCGGAGTCTGGAACTGGGTGGCAAACTGCTCTGGCGTATGAATAGCAGGAGTCTGGGTCCCTCCCCCAGCCTGAGATCCAGATGGAGCAGTAGGAAGAAGACCGGCCTGAGCCACACTCTCCATGAGTCCCACTAAGCGGACTAGAGTGTCCTGAAGCACTGGGGTGGCAATGAACCCCTCTGGGACCTGAGCTGGTCCCACCGAAACTGTCTGGGTAGGAACCTCGCCGGCAAGGTCTACTTGTGGGTCCTCTACCGGAGCTGCTGCTCTAGCTCTGCCTCGGCCTCTATCACGGCCTCGGCCTCGGCCCCTCGTAGGAGCTGCAATAGGAGGATCAGGCTGTTGGTCAGTCGATGAGGAAGCGCGCGTTCTCGTCATCTGCGAGAGAGTAAAGTAGAGACTCAATTAGTATTCAGATTTATCAGCTGGCACAACAGAGAATGAAAGATATGAAGTTATTCCTAACTTTGCAGCCTCTGGGGGATAAGTACAGACGTCTCCGTACCGATCCCTTAGAATCTACCAAGTTTGTCCGTGAGTTGTGAGACCTAAGCAACCTAGGGCTCTGATACCAACTTGTCACAATCCAAAATCCCACCTTCGGGCCATGACTGCGTCCAACGGTGAACCCGCTAGACAAGCCAACGTATGAACTAAGTAAAACTCATTAACAACTAAAACGAGCAAATTGACTAAGGCATCGATGGCCCACAAATGTGAAATTTAACAAATAATCAAAATATAACATAGCAATTTTGAAATTAAAACTCATGTACAATCCCAGAACTGGTGTCACATACTCACGAACTGTCTAAGAGATTACTAAAAACAAGGGTCTGAAAATAAGTACATAGGACTGTCTTTGAAATATAGAATAAGACAGAGCTGAAAGTGAAAAGTAGAAGGTGACGCCAAGGCCCACGAACGTCTGCGGGTCTACCTCGATGTCTCCTGTATGAACTGATGAGATGCTCCGACCGTCAGCGATCGCCGGGTCCGGCTGCGTAGTCTGCACAACATAAAGAAATGCATGTGTAGCATCAGTACAACCGACCCCATGTACTGAGTAAGTGTCGAGACTAACCTCAGCGAAGTAGTGACGAGGCTAGGACCAACAACAACATATGTACCTGTGCAATTTTATATAATAACAGGAAGAATGGCAACAGAAATAAGCAAGTAAGACAGATACGGGGAGAACATGCTGGGGGTAAAAGGGGCAACAAATGCTAGCACGGTAGAACATGGTAGTAACTGAAATGTAAAAATAAAGGCAGGAATTTAACTTCTTAACAGATAATGAACAGCAAAAGGCACGGCATGTCCCCTCGTGCATAACCTCACAATCACTCGGCACGGAATGTCCCCTCGTGCATATATAGTAACACTCGGCACGGAATGTCCCCTCGTGCATAACCTCACAATCACTCGGCACAGAATGTCCTCTCGTGCATATATAATAAAACTCGGCACGGAATGCCCCCTCGTGCATATAGAATAACACTCGGCACGGAATGTCCCCTCGTGCATAGCCTCACAATCACTCGGCACGGAATGTCCCCTCGTGCATATAAGTAACAAACAGTCAGCACGGCATGTCCCCTCGTGCGACAAATAATAAAACAAAGCAACAATAATGTGAAAGTCAACATTACGAAGTCTCAAGTGCATGGAAATATTCACTACAATTCTATTGTCCCGGCAAGGAGAAAACATCAATTACAACTCAACAAATGCCCGACAAGGGTCTCAGCTATAACCAACCTCGCATCAGGAATACAATTTCAACAGTGTAAGCCTCGACTGAAACAAGTAACTCAATAACTTTTCCACGTCATGAAACAACATCAAGGTATCATTTTTAACTCATCAATTACTCATAGTGCGGAGAATATCAAGAACACAGTAAGTTTCATCACAAATGACTCACGGGCATGCTTGACCGCAATGCATAGGCACTCGTCACCACGCCTATACGTTGAACATGAGTTACACATAGCAAGTAAGACTCTATACCTAAACCCTAAAGCTGAGGTTAAGCCAAACACTTACCTTGGCTCCAAAGAAAATGCAAGTCAAGCCTCAATCACAGCCTTTCCTCTCGAATCCAACTCCGAATTAGGAATATCTAGACATAATGGATTTATTAACAACAATAAGTACTCAATAAACCAATTCCCAAGCAAAATTATACATTTCCTATTATTCCTCCGAGAATACTAAAATTCGACCCCGGGCCCACACGTTCGGATTTTTGAAAATTCATGAAGGAATCAATTACCCGGAGTCTAAGGATCGAAGTTGTGTAATTTATACAAGAATTCATGGCCTAACATGGTAAATCACGAAATCCTCAAGAACCCTAAAGTTTACTACCTAATTCTACGATTTTTAGATGATTTAGTAAGTGAATTTAACTAGGAATTAACGTTAAAACTAGAAGTTTATAGGGTTTTAACTTACCTCTTACAGTGGGTGGTTGTGGAAGGTGTTGCCCAAGCTTGGATGCTCTCTAATGGAGGTTGAAAATGGATAAAAATGAAGAAAACCCGAAATTTTGGACATTTAAGAGGGGCTGCCAACAGGGGTTTCCGCACCTGCGACCTTAGGACCGCAGGTGCGGTCTCGCACCTGCGAGAAAATGATTGCCCCTGCGGAAGAAGGGCTTGGGTCCCTGGGCTCGCACCTGCGGAGTTGGGAGCCGCACCAGCGGTCCCGCTCCTCCGAAGGAAGAGTCGCGCCTGCTATGGACGTCGCACCTGCGAAGGCTGGGACCGCAGGGGTGGTCCCGCACCGGTGGCTGGGCAACCGCACCTGCGGTCACACCAGCTGTTGTGCACCAGCAGTGATTTTTGCTGGTTTTTGGCCTCGTGCGGGGTCCGGGAGGCACTTGGGCCCACCCGAGCCCCTGTCCAAATATACCAATAAGTCCCAAATCATTAAACGGACTTGCTCGAGCCCACGGAACACTCAACACAACGCTAAAACTCAAAATCACCCTCCAAAACCCCTAAATTCAACACTTAAGGATTTGAAATTCTAAGATTCTATAACAATGCGCTGAACCGACCCACACAACTCGGAACGACTTCAAATTTTGCAGACAAGTTATAAATGACACAACGTAACCATTCCCTGTCTCGGAATTTCATTCGGACCTCGGGAACATAAAATCACCATTCAAGCCAAAGTTCAAATTCTTTAAAAACCTCAAAAGTTCATTAACTCTAATTTTCCTCATTTTGATCCGGAACCAATCAAATCAAGTATGCTTTACACTAAATTTCACAGATAGGGCAAATAACATTTAATAAACCTATTCCGAGCTCCGGAACCGTAATGCGGGCCCGGTAATACGGCTTTCACATGATTACTCATTTTCACAATCCTTTATTATTTTCTGAAAAAAACTTTCTTTAAAAATTCATTTCTCGAGCTTGGGACCTCGGAATTCGATTCCGGACATACGCCCAAGTCCCATATTTTTCTACGGACCCTCCGGGTCCGGGTCTGGGTTCGTTTACCAAAAATATTGACCAAAGTCAACTTTATTCAATTATTCAATTCAAGAATCCCATTTTTATCAAATTTTCACATAGAAGCTTCTCAGTTACGTGCCCGGGCTGCGCATGCATATCGAGGTGAGATTAACGAAGGCTTTCGAGTCCTCGAAACACAGATTTAGCTGGAATTACTTAGGATGACCTTTTGGGTCATCACAGGGCACAATTTGGGGCACTGAGGCGCTCCAAGGCATGATGTGCAGATTCACTGGTCTGACTTCGGGAGTCTATATCTTTTGATCTAGAAGTTATTTTGAGATGATTTAAAAATGAAGGTTGTAGCCCTTTGTGTCTAGTTTCCATAAAGCTAAAGAAATAATCATTTGGACATCTATAGAGAAACTTATGGACAAAAGACTAAAGCATGTAACTGCAGCCTCCGGAAGCGCGTACAACGCTAATTTTTCGCGACCGCGGAGGTTGGTTTCGCGGTCACGCCTGGAATTCCGCGGTCAGCGCAATGGAGATCAGAGAATGCGCTATATAAATGGGGTTTAGTGCATTATTTCACATTTTGGACCTAGGGAGCTCGGCTTGTGACGATGTTTTGAGTGTTTTTCAAGAAATACATCGGGGTAAGTGATTCTAACTCGGACTTGGTTAATATATATGAACATATCAATGATTTCATCATTTGATTAGTATCTTGAGGTAGAAATTTGGAAAATTTGTAAAAACATCATAAATGAACTTTTGGGATTTGAACATCGAATTGGAGTCGAATTTGAATGAAAGTGGTATGGTTGGACTCGTGAGTGAATGAGTTTCCTAATTTTGTGAATTTCGTCGGATTTCGAGACCTGAGCCCGGGAGCCAAATTTGACCAATTTCGGGATTTGTGGTTTAATTTGATAATTTTCATATAGGATTCATTCCTTTAGCGTATATTGATGATAATATACTGATTTTGGATAGATTCGAAGCATTTGGAGGCCGAATAGAGCGGCAAGAGCATCGCGGGGTAGTGTTTTATCCGGTTTGAGGTAAGTAATGACTGCAAATCTTGTCCTGATGGTATGAAACCCCGGATTTCATAGTGTATCACTATTTTTGGAGTGGTGCACATGCTAGATGACGAGTGTGTGGCGTACACTGTTGGGGAATTGTGACTTGGTCTGTCCCGTAACAACTATTAAGTTGCGTATTTGATTATAAATCATATGATATTTCATATTTTAAAGATTATTACTATGCTTTGGGCCGAATGCCGTATTTGAGCCTCGTGCCAAGTCGTTCGGACCCTTGGGGGCCTTTTACTGATATTTCCTCACTGTGTTGATTTAAGATTTACACCTAGTCATGTTATAGTTAACTGATTTCGAAACTCAGTTTCATTTATACTAATTGTTGCATAAAATGATATTTTGGGTCGAGTGCCCCGTTTTATTGATAAGCCGAGTAGCTTGTGAGGTTTCTGACTGAGTGAGGCCGAGGGCCTATGTTGTGAGGATTTTATGGGATCGGGCTGTGCGCCGCAGCATGTTACACTGTTTCATAATATATGAGAGGCCGAGAGCCTGAATGATTATGCCACGAGATGGCTTGTTATAGTGCTTGGGTTGTAGGAGCCCCTCCGAAGTCTGTACACCCCCAATGAGCGCGGGTACCTACTGAGTGCGAGTGCGGAGTGACGAGTGATTGGGAGGCACGAGTGACTGTGAGTATTGCCCGAGGGGCTGATTCCGAGTGATTGTGAGGTATGTTGAGTGACTGATTCTGAGTGATGTTATGCCCGAGGGGCGGTTTATGAAATATGTTTTTCCCGAGAGGCTATTATGATTTCTATCATTCTTAACACTAAACGTTTCTTGAACTTCTATGAAAACTGTTGAAAGGCACAATTTCAAAGAATTTTTACTGAAATCGGCTAGTGTTATGAATTGTCGTATCTACGATTTTGAAAGAAGAACTTTATTTGTTGTGTATTGATGACTTGTTTTATGTGTTTAGTATTTCTAAGACATTATTTACTTTCATTACTACTGAGTTGGCGTACTCACATTACTCTCTGCACCTTGTGTGCAGATCCAAGTGCTAGGGCGGAGTGAGTTGTTTATCTGTCCAGGGACTCTCGGAGATTTTGCGAGGTAGTTGCACGTGTCCGTAGCCCTGCTTTCTCCTTCTTACTTCTGTAGTATTTGCATCTCCTAGTCTCATCTTGTAGTAGGGATACTGCATCAGACTTATGTATTTCTTTAGATGCTCGTGACCCAATGACTCCAGGATTTTTGGGTTGTGCTTAGTTATTGGGCTTAACATCTTCTATTTAAAAAATGCTTAAAACAACATGTTTATGAGACATCATATTAGTGATGATTTGAACTAAAAATTATTTTATGTCTTAAGTATAAATATTTGCTGGCCTAGTATTGCGATAGGCGCCATCACGGCCAGGTAGTTTTTGGGTCATGACAAGTTGGTATCAGAGCCTAGGTTACATAGGACTCACCAGTCATGACCAGGTTTAGTAGAGTCTTGCGGATCGGTACAGAGACGTCTGTACTTATCTTCGAGAGGCTGCGAAACCCTTAGAAAAAATCTCATATTCTTGAATTCTTGTCGTGCGAATCCATTTATTCAGCCAAAAGCGTAACTCTTTGAATTCCTTTCATGTATTCGAATGCGCACGTGAGAGCTCAATATCAGCTATGCATCGACGACTTGTGATTTATACGGGTGAGGTGCGAGATGTGATTTTAGCATGTTGATAATGGACCAGTCTGGAGGACTTGAGGCCTGGTTTTGTCTGTGGCTTGAGTGCTGAGATTTTGATTGTGTGAGCACATGCATTTGTGACTTATATGTCCATTTGTGTCCTTATTGGTGGGATGGTTGGATGACTATGTGGTGAGTGTGAGTCGATGGTGAAATGTGTTCATAATGTTTGATCGTAACAAAAAGGATTGGCTGGAGATGTAGCAAGAACTATTGAGTGTTTGACTTCTGTCTTGAGTTGGCATATGGCCTCGAGTTGTGAGTGTATTGGAGGAACTCTCGTGTAGTTTAGTTATGGAGGGAAGTGGAATCTTCTTGTTGTGTTATGAGTTCCTGGTTATGTCTTTTGGGCTGACCTCCTTAGAGAGAGCAAGATATCCACGCCCCATCTTGAAGAATATTTATTTATTTCTCTTCATCTTATTTTTCAAGTGAATTACTTGTAATTTCACCAACATTTCTTTTCCTTTTCCTTTCTACTATACATTTCTTCTCTTTTATGTTTTAATCAATTTTTTATTCTCCTTCTCCTACTCCTAAGAGTAGATTTTAAATTTATATTGAATTTTATATTTTGACATATTTAAATTATCAGGTAAACAATAATATACACTCAATTTTATTGCGTTGGAATAACTATATTATATTAACTAGAATTTTTAATTTATATTTTTACTTCACGTTTTTATTTTAATTGACTTCTTTTATAAAAAGAAATAACAACATACCTAATATTACCCACTCTGTGGGGTCTGGGATGATAGTGTGTATGCAAATCTTACCCCTACTTTGTGATGATATTTAAATTTATTTTTCTTTTCTAAATAATACAAATTGCAAACAGTACTTTTTTAAAAGATTGGTCAAACACAATGAACTTCAAAAAGCACTACTCAAACGAATTGGCCATACACAAACTGTTATTTTGCAATATTATTTTTTCAAAAGTAAGCACTTTTCAAAATAAGTAGTTTTTGGTAGCTGGGGCAAACAGAAGTGTTAGTTTGTTAATACAAGGACTAAAATAAGAATTAAGCAATAATCTAGGGATTTTCTTTATTTTGAGTAAAAGGTCATTTAGCTAAAACAAAAAAAGAACCCTTGCCTAACTGGACTTGGTTTGCTAAACGGCTTTAACTTCTAGTCACCATTCTCATTATTTGGTAAACAGAAATCTTTCTCTTGCCTCTACTTTCGTAATTCTACAAATATGGTGTCTGTTGTTAGAGACTTTTCCGGTAAATTGTCTTCCAATAATCTGTAGAAATTAATTCCTTTATCTGCTTATTTTGGCAGAATATAATGTTCATGATCCCTGTTGTCAGCAGGTCGAATGATTTTGCCGTTGCTGGCATTGGGAGGAATTGCTTTTGGGTTAAAGTATTATGGGTTTTGGGGGAAAAGACCAACAAGGAAAGTTGTAATGTTAATGGAAAAAGAAAAAGAGAAAGATTCAACTGATCAGGTATGTGCATAATCTGTTTTTGATGGTGTCTTATGATGTTGATTACTCAGCAAAAGGAGGGGTATTACTGTTTACAGTGCTTTTCAGTATATTATATGATCATAATTTGTAATTAGGAGCCCACTATAAGTGTATTGTTCCTAAAAAATACTTTTTAAGAAAAGTGTTTCTCGGAGAAAAGCCATTTTTTTTCTTTCCTCGACCAAACACCTTAATTTTTGGAAAAAGAAACACTTTTGCCTTAATTTTTGGAAAAAGAAACACTTTTGACTTAAAAGAAGCTTGACCAAACATGCCATATATATTTGAGAGTATCCCTCTCAATATTCGTTTTTACATATTACTACTAGTTATGGGGATTATAATGCAGGGATTGTTTATGCATTTATTAATAATGAATGGATCGTTATGGCATTGATTAATAATGAAAAGATTGTTATACATGAATAACTTATTGTTTAAAGGCATATTTTCGTTTGAATATCTTAATTCTTGCATTGCTAACACACTTAGCGGTCCTTTGATTGAATGTATTAGGGAAAATAATATATGTATTGGCTTTAGTATTATTAATCCCTGGTTTGGTTGTGTTTTTCAACCTATGTATTACTAATACATTGTATTAGTTATACGCCATATTTAGTGTTATTCTTATACATAACCATGACATTAGCAATACCATGGTTTTTAATACATGAATAAGCATATATAAAGATTGAACTGCCCTTTCAAATCCTTTCCAACGTTTTTGGAGGATATTTTGGTGAAAAAACAAGTTTAAAAAAAATCATGTAATGCATGTTATTTTTAATACACCAAACCAAACAATCGATAAAAAAACAGTATAACTAATCACAGTATTAGTAATCTCAGCATTACAAATACACCCTATTCAGTACCATTCTTGTATATCCTACCAAAACCCCTCAATTAATACAGGTATTACTTTATACCTCAATTTTGTGATGCTAGTCCATTGAAAACTTCATGGCAACCAACAGGGTAAAGTCAATTTTGTTTGCCATCGTTGTTTCCATAAGAGTTCTGTGATCAATGCTTGTTGCTACTGTTTCCTTCCGTCTATGTTGCATGGACTCTCCAAAATGCTGCGTCACCCGTGTGGGATCCTTCAAAAATACACTACTTTTGGAGGATCCGACACGCATCCGGAGACATCTTTGGAGAGTCCGAGAAACATAGCCTTCCGTCTATTTTCTTCTGACCCTTGTTGTTGATACTTCTTTTCTACTCTCTTTCCATATTTTTTTGAGTCGAGGGTCTATTGAAAACTGTTTCCCTACCCTCCCAAGGTAGGGGCAAGGTCTGAGTGCACACTACCCTCCTCATACCCTAGTTATGTAGCTTCATTGAGTCTGTTGTTGTTGATAAACAAACCACAGAACTTTCATTGAGTCTCTTGTTGTTGATAAACAAACAACAGAGCAGGACATGCTTCATATGATATGAAAAGGTGACAGTATTGTTTCAAAAAATATTTGGCATTGAGTGACTTGGGAGCCTTTTGTGTTGTGCAATTGAAAATGATTATTGTCCAAAAGAAAAAAGAATTATATTATGCAGAAATTTATGTTGAGATTAATTATTCCAATACATCCACTAAACGATCCCACAATAGGCTTCAATCTATTTTGCTAATCAAATTTTAAAATTTAAGTTTTAATCAATTATTTTTTGAGAACTACTTTCTTTTTGCTTTAATTTTACTACTTTTTTTTCCACAACTACTAATACAAAGTATAAATCAAACTAATGTAATTTTGCGTGGAGTATGGACAAGCGTGTATTAAAGAATTATACTACAATTAAATACTGAATTTCACTCCTTTTGCTTTAGGAGTGAGATCTCAGCCCCAATATTTACTGTAAGCAGAGATTATACGCACGCACTTGCTCAAGATGATAATTGGGTAATCAACTCCCAAGAAAAGTTTTAAATAATTTAACAAAGAGTTATAGTTATCTTAGAATTTGATTTGTTGAACTTATTTGCTCATGGCCTTTTATTAAGTGAATAAGATGAATGAATAGAGGTGCTTTTTTTTTATTTTTTTCCCTTTTCTCTCTTTTTTTCGTAGTGAACTAGATTCTCCGCCTCTTATTTTATAGCTTATTCCGGAAAAACAAAGCAAAAAAGAAATCAAAACTTGGGAGAAAAATAAAGGTGTAGGAAGAGTGTGGAGAAATCGAAAACAACCACTCTACCTTCGCAAGGTCGGGGAAGATATGCGTACACACTACCCTCCCTAGACCCCACATGTAGGATTAAACTGATTTTTTGCTGTTGTTGTTGTTGTTGTTGAAGAGTGAGGAGAAATTTGGGACTAGAGGTTGCAGTTAGGGAACCAAAATAATGTTATTGCATGACAGAGTTTTCTAGGAAACTCGGGTCCAGTACTAATAAATTGGTTTCGGATAAGTGAGTCTTTTCTTTTTGTCTTTCTAGTCATAGTGATTTTCTTTTAAAGTTTTTGTGCGGGGAACTTGTAATGCAATTAGGTTCATGATGCAAAGGAGGATTACTTCAGTCAGCTACCAGACGATATTTTGCCTTCCATTCTCGCACATTTGTCGATACACGATGCTGTTAGGACGAGCATTTTATCTAGAAGGTGGAAATATCACTTCGCTTCTATGCCTAGATTAAACCTCAGATGCCTTGACATATCGGAGGTCTACTCTGCCGATCACAGTTGTTGCCCTTGCTGTCAACAGAAATTCTTGAAAGGAGTAGATAAGATATTACAACTTTATTCAGGTCATACAGTGACTCATATTGAGATGGTCTTTTGCTATGAAAGAAAGTTTCCTACTGAATTTGACCAATTGATGTGTTCTATTTCAAGACTAGGTGTCGAAAGATTACATCTTAACTTTCATTCTTACAATAAGGTGATACCGCTCATATTTTCTTTGGAGCTTCTCTCTCAAGCATCCTCATTGAAACATTTGTATTTAAACAATTGCATTGTGCAACCAAGCATCAAAGTCAACTTCCTCCGGACCCTTACTTTGGAGCGTGTGTTTTTACCAAACAAACGATTTGAGGCTATTTTATCCTCTTGTTTGAACCTTGAGCAGTTAACGCTTAGATTTTGTAGTCTTCCTGCTAAATTATGCGTCTCTGGTGCAATGACATCTCTTGTCTTTTTCGCTTGTGGAGTAAAAGAAATTGATCTTCAGGCTAGAAATCTTTGTAAGTTTACGTGTACCTGTTTTGGAAAAAAAAGGTTTTATTTCTCTTTTGTTCCCGCATTGACATATGTAATGCTTGATCTTCGTCAAACTGAGTCAATGCCATACATATTTGGTGATTTTGCAAGAGATTTACCTGCTCACGTTGAAACTTTTATCGCCGGAATTGGTCCTCTTGAGGTATTTGAAACTGCCTCATTTTTCTAATTTCTTCGTGTGTATGTATTTGTCTTTCTGAAGACCTTAATATCTTTTATGTTCTTCTTTACAGGTAAAATACTTTCAAAGAGAGACAGAGATCTTCAGAAACCTTAGGACGTTACATTTGGTGCTTGTTGACACTAACGACTTTGACATGGTCAAAATTTCTCCTATATTGCGCTTTTGTCCTCTTCTTCAATATTTGGATTTAGACGTGAGTTATCTTTTTACATCCTATCCTTTTATTTTTGGGAGATGTGCCTGATTTGCTATGTATGAATTTTTTGACCAATGCAACTTGTTTAACTACACTAGTCGTTGTTGTATTCATCGAACGATATGATATGTTGATCTCAGATAGGGATGACAAGATGCAGTGCAGATATACCTGATTCGCCTCTTATTATATCACCTACATGTCACACTGAGCTAAAAAGCGCGGTTTTTGGTGGATTTCATGGAACAGCGGCAGAGATTGAATTTGTTTTATACATTCTGAGAAGTGCCATGGTACTTGAGCGATTGATTCTCAGCAAATGGGTTAGGTGTTATTCTGGTTTTGGCAAATGGGAGAACACGTTTGTTTCGTTTGATGAAACAAGACAGACCTCAATCCAACGACAACTACATGGACAAGCTATCTCTACCAAAGCTGTGGTGACTTTCGATTGAATTTGCTTTCTACTTTCTGTATAGTTTTTTCTTGCAGAATAGGGACTTGCCCTTTCCTTTCTTTGTTCTTGATTAGATGAATTTTTTTTTTCCGGCACCCATATTGGGCCCCGACTAATCCGGATTCGCGCTAGGAAGTCCCACATTAGGATTCGATTAGGTATATTAAGTCTGTTATTCGTAAATAGACAAATAAGTTCATTTGATTTAAAATTTTAACTTCTCTTGTAGATATATTTACCTTCCTTGAGTTAGTTTTCGATCATATTTATCAATTTTGTGACTTTTTTTTGCAAATTAAAGTCTTCAATTTTTGTTTCTTTGAGAATCAACTCAAAACGTCTAGTAAACAATCCATTTCGATCTTTCAAAAGCCAATAAAATTACTCAAGTTATACCACCGATTGATCAATATGGCATCATTACAAAGAGAGAAACAGAATGCTAAACTAAGATCAATTCAAATTATTTATCAAAGAAAGATTTATTTGAAGTAAGCTTTAATTGTAGAAATCAAAGGATGGGTGGTTTGTCAATAAATTTAAAATAAAAAAATGAAGAAGAAGAAAATAGAAAGATACATACATATATAGAGAGAGACAGAAATTTAGCAACGATGGAGAATAAAGAAGAAGAAAGAGAAGTGAGGTCATAGAGAAATAAAGGGTGCAACTAGGATTGTACAAAGAAAATCGATAAAACGCATCAAATCGATAATCCGAGTCATATCGACAAAAAAAACTCCGATGTGGTTTGATTTGGTTTGGTATTGAAACAAACCCGACCATAATTGGTTTGGTTTGGTTTTAACTAAAAATAATCAAACCGAAATGAAACCAACCCGATAGTACATTTATATAATTTTAAAAAATATTTTATACATATAAATATCTATTATAATGTAATTTATAAATACTTCTTAAACTTTTTCATAGTTAACGTATTATTTCAAGTTTGGACTTAACATTCTTAAAATGGTAAATAAATTTTATAGCACAAAAATGGAATAACTCAAATAAAATTCAAATCAATACTAATGCTAACAAAAGAAATTCACTTGATTTTCTGTCCCACAAAGTGGCAATCTATTTCTATGTGTTTTGTGCGTTCATAAAATATGGGATTCTCAGCTATATGAATAGCTTGTTGCCTTGTTATCACAGAACAATTAGACACGTTTAGAGATTGATATCCCTAGGTTTTCAAGAAGGCCTGACAGCCAAGTTACTTCTGTTGCCATAACGGCCATGCTTTTATATTCTGCTTTTGCTGAGCTCCTACTGACTGTTCGTTGTTTCTTAAATTTCCATGAGATCAGAGAACTCCCAAATTTGACAATATATCATGTTACAGACCTCCTAGTATTATGGCAGCCTGTCCAATCTGCATCACAGTATGCAATCAAGATGTCAATTGGCATTGCGTGTAGAAGAACTCTTAGACGTGGTGCTCCTTTGATATACTTGACCACCCTTAAGGCTGCATCCATATGAGATTGCTTTGGACTCTACATGAACTGGCTCAATATTTGCACTGCAAACTAATGTCAGGTCGTGTGATTGTTAAATAAAAGAGCTTCCCAATCAGCTTATGATATGTAGTGATATCTCCTAATTCTGGATCTCCTAGCTTTTCTACGAGAGCATCATACTCTACTATGGTAAGCTTTTGATTCAAATCTAGAGGTGTTGAAATGTAACGACTCGGCTGGTCGTTTTGAGAGTTATAGCCCCGATCCCCTGTCTACAGCTTTCCCCGTGTCTTTTTCTGCTTATGTGTCTTGCCGGGAGGTGTTGGTCGTAGTTTCTGAGTGTTTTGGGACACTTAGTCCCAAAGCGGAAACTTTAGTCTTAGGATTTTGGCCATAGTCGAAGCTGTGTGGGGATGACTACTGAATGGAGTTTCGTCGGTTCCGTTAGCTCCGTTGGGTGATTTTGAACTTAGGGGAGTGTCCAGATTGTGTTTTGGAGGTCTGTAGCTCATTTAGGCTTGAAATGACGAAAGTCGAAGTTATGGAGATTTTTACCAGTAGTGGCCTTTTCGATATCGGGGTTGGATTCTAATTTCGAAAGTTGGAGTAGGTCCGTAAGGTTGATTTTGACTTGTGTGCAAAATATGGGGTCAATATGACGTGGTTTGATAGGTTTCGACATCGGTAATCAAATTTGGAAGTTTCAGTTCTTTAAGTTTGAGCATTTGCACTTCACTCGTTAGTTTGAGGGCATGAGTAGCTACTATGATGTATTATGACTTATGTGAATCGTTGATTTTGGTTTTCAGATTATTCAGAATTGATTTGGAGGAATGATTCTCAGCTAGAAGCTTTAAATTTAAAAGGTTTGACCAAAATTTTGACTTTTGAGTAATTGACCTCGGATTGGATTTCTGATGGTTTTGTTAGCTCCGTTGGGTGATTCTGAACTTAGAAGCGCGTTCGGATTGTGATTTGGAGGTCCGTAGTAAAGTTTGGCTTGAAATGGCGAATGTTGAAATTTTGGAAAGTTTGACCTGGAGTGGACTTTTTTATGTCGGGGTCGGATTCCCATTCCAGAAGTTGAAGCAGGTCTGTAAGGTCAAATGTGACTTTTGTGCAAAATTTGAGGCCCATCAGACGTGATTTGATAGGTTTCGGCATCTGTTATGGAAGTTGAAGTTTCAAAGTTCAATGATTTCGAATTGAGGCGTGATTCGGCGTTTCGATGTTGTTATGTGTGTTTTGAGGCCTCGAGTAGGTCCGTGTTATGTTATGGGACTTGTTGGTATGTTTGGACAGGGTTCTTAGGGGCTAGGGCGTGTTTCGGATCAATTTCGGACCATTTTTCTTCTTCTTGTTGTTGCAGATGCGGCCACCTATCCGCAGATGCGAAAGTGATGGGCAGAGTTACAAAAATCAAGATTTTGGTTCTTTCTTCATATTTTAAGAAGTGACTCGGATGGAGGCGATTTTTGGAGCAAATTCCGTCACAAGGATTGGGGTAAATGTTCTATACTCAGTTTTGATTATATTTCATGAATCTATGTCCACTTTTGGAAATTAGCTGTTGAATCTTAAAGAGTAATTGGGGGTTTTGGCCTAAAGTTTCATAATATGAATTTTTGAGTTTTGAACATCAATTTGGAGTCGGAATTGAGTGAAATAAGTATGATTGGACTCGTAATCTAATGTGTTGTCGGATTTTGTGAGTTTTGTCGGGTTCCGAGGTGCGGGCCTGGGTTGGGCTTTTGGGCCAATTTTGGGGTTTGATTCAAGATTTCACCTTTTCGATTGGGATTAGCTCCTTTAGCATTGTTTGGTGTATTTGAGTTGTTTTTGGTTAGTTTCGAGCCATTCGAAGGTCGGAACGCACGAGATGGCATTTTTGGAGCATCGCTTGGCTTGTTCGGTATTGAAATTGGCCTGTTCGAGGTAAGTTACTCTTCTAAACTTAGTGTTGAAGGTATGAAACCCCGAAATACATGTTATGAGATTGGTATTGAGGTGACGCACATGCTAGGTGACGGGCGTGTGGGCATGCACCCTGTGAATTGGGACTTTGTGGTTCCCATAGCACTGTTTAGTGGCCCTATCTTGTTATCTGTGTCTCCACCACATGATATAGTAATTGAGCTGTCAATCATGCTTGATATCATGTTTAGACTTATGTCGATACTGTTGGGATCCACTAAGGTCATTTTATGCTATGGAGTTATATGCTTTCATTGTTTTATATACTCTCAGTCATACGCACTCATATGCATATCATATCTCAGTCTCTACTGTTATTTATTGATGCATCACATCATCATATTCGGGCTACTTTCATAACATTTTGAGCCCGTGAGAGAGAGAGACTGGAGAGATTGATTCTGAGTGACGTCGAGGGCCTGATTGTGAGGATATTTATGGTATCGGGCTACACGCCGCAACATTTTATTTATGGGGTTGGGTTGCACGTCGCAGCATGCTTCATTGATTTATGCCATTATTAGCTTGATATAGCGCTTGGGCAGAAGGAGCCCCTCCGGAGTCTGTACACACCCCAGTGAGTGAAACTACCTACTGAGTGCGAGTGCCGAGTAACGAGTGATTGGGAGGACTGAGTGACTGGGAGGACGGCGTGAACTGATACTCTGAGAGATTGCATATGTTTTTATCACTAAGTTGCATCGCATTTGATATTCATACTTGACATACAGGCATAGAGATGCATTTTTCCTCATGCTATATAGTATCACGTCATTCATGACCCTTTACACATATTGATATGTGGGTATAGAGAGGTGTTTTTATTGCACTCGTTATTTGGAAAGAAAATTAAACTTCTTACTTGTTTGTGAAAGAATTTTGAGAAAATCGTAGTTTTCAAAACCACCTGTATTTTCGGCATTTTCGGCAAAAGAATTGAATTTTTACTAAGATATTTGAAAAGCATGCTTATTTTCTGGAACTGTGAACGTGTTGAGCATTTTTACTTCTGAGATACCCCTTTTACTACTTGTATTATGTTGTTACGAACTATTGTAGAATACCGGTATGAGACTCGACCTTGTGATAGCTCGTCACTTCTTACAACCTAAGATTAGGTTTGTTACTTACTCTGTACATGGGGTCGATTGTACGGATACTACACTTCTACACATTGCGTGCAGATGTTGGTTGTTGTTGTCGCTGTGTTCGATGGTTGCTAAATTTGAAGATGTAACCGCGTCCCTGTTGCAGATGCCTCTGTTGTTCGGGGTAGCCTTGGATTATAAAGTTCTGTTTATGTACTTTTCAAATAGACTATGTATTCATTTCATTTCTTCTTTGTAACCTCTATTCTTAGAAGCTCGTGATTTGTACTACCAGTCCTTAGGAAATTAAAAAGATTTAGATAAGTATTTTTGTTTAGTTACCTTGTTAAAATTATTGGAATTGGATAGATATTTGTTGGCTTACTTAGCGGGTTGGGTTATGTGCCATCACAACTAGTGGATTTTGGGTTGCTTTTACCTTTTCCATCAATGTATGAAAGAAATCTACTTTCGAATGCCTTTATGTTCAAACATGTTTTGTGCTCTAGATATCGTCACAGGCATATTGACTGTTCAATCTCATGATGTGTATGCCCTTATTGATCCCGGATATTCCTTGTCCTATGTTACTCCTTATGTTGCTACGAGCTTCGGGATAGAACCGGAACATCTTCATGAGCCGTTCTCTGTATCTACTCCGGTTGGCGAGTTTATTACGGTCGCACGGGTTTATAGGGATTGTATTGTCACGATGTGTGGTCGGGATACCATGGCCGATCTTATTGAATCATGGATGATTGATTTTGATGTGATAGTGGGAATGGATTGGCTTTATTCATGTTTTGCCAAACTCGACTGCCGAACCGGAATTATGAGGCTTGAGTTTCCTAACGATCCAGCTGTTGTGTGGAATGGGAATAATGTTATGCCAAAAGGTAGATTTATTTCTTACCATAAGGCCACGAAGATGATCAGAAAGGGGTGTATTTATCACATTTGGTGTGAGTTACGGACACCACTGCTGAGGTGCCTACCCTTGAATCAGTACCAAATGTGAATGAATTCCCCGATGTATTTTCGGAGGATCTCCCTGGGATTCCTCCAGACGGAGATTTATTTTGGGATTGATGTGATGGCAGGCACGCAGCCTATATCCATTCCACCTTATAGAATGGCGTCGGCGGAATTAAAAGAGCTAAAGGAACAACTGAAATATTTGCTAGAGAAAGGTTTCATCCGACCGAGTGTGTCGCCTTGGGGCGCACCGATTCTCTTTGTAAGAAAGAAAGATAGATCGTTGCGGATGTGTATTGAATACCGGCAACTCAACAAAGTCACAACCAAAAATAAATACCTATTGCCAATGATAGATGATTTGTTTGATCAATTTCAAGGTGCTAAGTTCTTCTCCAAAATTGATTTGAGGTACGGGTATCATCAATTGAAGATAAGGGAGCAGGATATTCCGAAAATAGCTTTCAGAATCCGGTATGGGCACTTTGAATTTTTGGTAATGTCTTTCGGCTAACAAATGCCCCGGCAGCTTTCATGGATCTTATGAATCGAGTCTTCAAGATGTTTCTTGGGTCTGGACGAATATTATAGGAGGTTCGTAGAGGGGTTCTCCACTCTTGCCTCTCCATTGACTAAATTGACGCAGAAAGCGGTTAAGTTCCAGTGGTCTGATGCTTGTGAGAGGAGCTTCCAGGAATTGAAATCAAGATTGACTACGGCACCGGTGTTGACCCTGCTACAGGGTACCGAGGGGTTTATGGTGTATTGCGACGCCTCAAGGATCGATCTTGGGTGTGTATTGATGCAACATGGTAAGGTTATAGCTTATTCTTCAAGGCAACTTAAGAATCATAAAAAGAATTATCCAGCTCATGACTTAGAGCTTACGGCGGTGGTTTTTGCATTGAAAATTTGGCGTCATTATTTGTAGGGAGTCCATGTAGATGTATTCACGGACCACAATAGTCTTTAATACATTTTCAAACAGAAGGAATTGAACTTAAGGCAAAGAAGGTGGTTTGAGTAGCTCAAAGATTACGACATCGACATTTTGTATTATCCGGGGAAAGCTAATTTGGTGGAGGATGTTCGTAGTCGGAAATCTATGCGTAGTTTGGCTCACTTGAAAGTATTTCAAAGGCCCTTGGCCTGGGAGGTTCACCAGTTGGCCAGTTTGGGAGTTCGTCTTGCGGACTCTAGCGAAGGAGGAGTGATTGTGCAGAATAGGGCGGAATCATCGCTTGTGACGGAGGTCAAGGAGAAGAAACAAAATGATCCAGTGTTGGTGTAGCTGAAGGAAGCGATTCATAAACATAAGACTACAGATTTTTCTCTTGGCATGGATGACGGTACATTACGGTACCACGGACGACTATGTGTTCCAAACGTAGATGGTCTTCTGGGAAGAATCATGGAAGAAGCTCATACTTCTAGATATTCCGTGCACCCAGGTTCTATGAAAATGTATCATGACCTCAAGGAAGTTTACTGGTGGAATGACTTGAAGAGGGGTATGGCGGACTTTGTGGCAAAATGTTCAAACTGTCAACAGGTGAAGGTCGATCATCAAAGGCCCGGTGGGTTAGCACAAAATATAGAAATTCCAATGTGGAAATGGGAAATTATCCATGTGGATTTTGTGGTGGGGTTACCGCGCACTCCGCGTAAGTTTGACTCAATTTGGGTAATCGTGGATCGACTCACGAAATTAGCACACTTCTTACCAGTTAAATCCACTGACACTATGGAACATTATGCTCAACATTTTATCAAGGAAATAGTCGGACTTCATGGCACTCCAGTTTCCATCATTTCCGATCAAGGGGCTCCGTTCACAGCTAATTTCTAGAAGAAATTTCAGCAAGGTTTGGGTACGCGGGTAAATCTTAGCACGGATTTCCATCCACAGGCTGACGGGCAAGCAGAGCGGACTATTCAGACGCTTGAGGACATGTTGCGTGCTTGTGTGCTTGACTTCAAGGGTTGTTGGGATGATCACTTGCCGCTTATAGAATTTTCTTATAACAACAGCTTTCATGCCAGTATTCAGATGGCGTAGTTTGAGGCTTTGTATGGTAGAAGATGTAGGTAGATGATTGGGTGGTCCGAAATTGGGGAAGCTGAACTAATAGGACCAGATCTTGTGTATCAAGCTATGGAGAAGGCTAAGATCATAAAAAAGTGGTTGAAAACTGCTCAAAGTCATCAAAAATCCTATTCGGATATTCGTCTCTGAGACTTAGAGTTCAAAGAAGATGATTGGGTTTTCTTGAAGGTATCTCCCATGAAAGGGATCATGCGGTTTGGAAATCAAGGGAAATTAAGTCCAAGGTATGTCGTACCATATAGAATCATTCAAAGGATAGGTCAGGTAGCGTACAAGCTTGAGCTGCCACTCGAGATGTCGTTAGTGCACCCGGTATTTCATGTGTCCATGTTAAAGAAGGTAGTTGGAGATCCGTCCGCCATTATGCCGGTTGAGACCATTGAGGTTAATGAAGAGTTGTCATATGAAGAAATTCCAGTTGTTATCCTTGATAGACAGGTCCAAAAGTTGAGAAACAAAGAAATTGCATCTGTGAAGGTATTATGGCGAAACCAACTAATCAAAGAAGCTACTTGGGAAGCCGAGAATGAAATGAAAAATAAGTACCCTCATTGTTTGAATATCCATGTAATAGTTCTATGAAGTTGTTAACCCTAAAAAATTGTATCACTTGTTCGGCTAATGTAAAGACACTCCTTTCTAATTATATGTCCCTTATGAAGCCTCGGTTGGTGTTGTTTTGCGTCCTGTTGAGTTATTTGATTATATATTTGTGTTGTTAAGGTGTGTTTCTAGGGCTCTCTGGCAGGTGGATAGGCCTATTTACAAAGGAAACTCTGGTGAAATTTTCAGAAAATGTAGGAGCTAGTCAAATTTGGGGCTAATAAGGTAAGGTATAATTGAAGCTGTATAAGGTCTATTGAGTGAACCTTGATCCTCATTCGAGGACGAATGATCTTAAGTGGGGGAGGATGTAAGGACCCGTAAAATTTCTAACCAAAAACTCGGGATTTCATGGTGCCAAGTTAGATTCATGCGTTATTATAGCAGAAAAAGCTCGCCGCGGTTCGGAATTTTTGGATTGAACAGTACCCTACGGACTTAGAGGAAAATGTTTAGTAGAAGAATGTGTTTCTGCTGCCCATTATGCGGCCGCATAATCACTCTGCAAACCGCATAATGGCCGCAGAGTGAAGCAGAAAAATTGACCAATTTTGAGGCCAGTTATGCGGCCCAATTATGCGATCGCATAATCGCTTTGTGGTCCGCATGTTGATCACATATCTTCCTTGGACTTTTGTGAAGGGGAGTTATGCGGTGCATTATGCGACAGGTATGGACCGCATATTGGTCGCATACTCGGTCAGAAAATTCAAGCCCCTGAGGGCTATTTATGAGGTCACTTTACGGAACGCATATCTATAATGTGGTCGCATATGTGACCGCATACCTGTGTCGGGACACCATTTTCTTAATTTAAAACCCGACCCCCATTCCGTTAAAACAACCACCTTAGGCCGTTTTTCAGCATATTTTCTGATAACTAGAGTGAGAGAAAGAGCCTTAGAGTGAGAAAGTGATCCTCATCCAATACTCTTCAACTTTTGCTTAACATTTTGAAGATTTTCAAGGAAAGCAACCTAGGCCTTCTTCCTAAAGGTAAGAATCTATACCTTAGCCCTAAATTTTAGAATTTATACTGAAAATGAGTAATTAATAAGATGGTCCATGGGAATGAGGGTTGTTTAGCTTGCATGCATGTGTGATAAAAGAACGTAGGGAGAATGTAAGCTAAAAATGGTGTCTGGTGGGTTGTGGATGATGAAGTCTTCCATAAAAAGGACCTTGAAACCTTAATACACATGTAGTATTTGATAAAATTCTCAAGTGAGCTAGAACCATGAATGCCTTCCTAATTCTGGGTTTGATTTGCTATGTCGCTAAAATAGATTGAGGTTGGTAAGAGTTCTGGAAAATTGTAAAGTCTAAAGAAGAGCAATTGAGGTATGTATGGCTAACTCTTTTCTTCTTAGAATCGAACTCCTGGTGTGTGAATAATTGGTGTAAGTTCCGACTTGATCATGCTAGAATTGATTGCCTTAGTGTGTTGGGTTGAAAGATTCATGTTCCATAATAGTTCTATATTTTACCATGTCATCGTGCTATTTGAGAATGTAATTATGATTTTTCAAGCTCCTTCCCTTATGTGTGAAATTCCTTATATGATAGTACTTATCGATATGGATGATGATGTTATTTGAACGAATAAAAAGGGAAAAACATGAATTGTAAAATGCGTCCAAGTGCCAAGAACTACTTAATAAATGAGGTTGTTTGTGTCATGTAATGAAAGTTGGGAAAGAAATGTGAATTGAGTGAACAATTGAAAGAGGTTATGTCTCAAGTGAGATGGCTTAGTTGATCGGGCCGAGATCGGACACCATGTCGTACACATGGTGGCACTTATGCTGAATTATTGATTATCATTGTGGATTTGGATATGTCTCATTTGAGATGGCTTAGCCGGTCGGGCTCATATTGGACTCCGTATAAAAACACGGTGGCATTGTGAGTTGTGGCACTTGGCACTAAAGATTATTAACCTAAAAAGATAGGAAGATTGAATCGGACACTATGTGATCCTTACTTGGTGTTTCTTTTATGACTGCCTTCTCTTTGTTTCACTGTTCATTCTACTAAGATTGGTGTTTTCCTTACATACCAGTACTATTCGATAGTACTAACGTCCCTTTTGCCGGGGGAGCTACATCTTTGGATGGATGTAGGTGGTTCCATCGCAGATAGCGCTAATCGCAAATAGTGGTGCCTTCTCTCTCTCTCCTCACTGTAGTCTTGGTGAGCCCCATTTCTTCTCGGGGTCATGTATAGTATATGTTGTTTTTCTTTTGTATAAGTTACCACATTTTGAGGTATAGTCGGGTCCTCGTTGCCGGCATTGCATGTTTTTCTTGTGTATCTTTAGAGGATCCTAATCATTTATGTGGTTCATGTACGGGTATAGGGGTGGTCACTAGATTAAGTTGTATTTTGAAACTCTTCTCCCACTAAATTGTAAAATGTATGTACTTTTGGAGACTTAACTATGGCATAATGTGTATAAGGAAAAATGAAATAGCAACGTTTATATATTTATATAATTGACCTATCCCTTGTTTAACAAATGGTGATGTGTTCCCTTTTAATATTATGAATGAGTAGGGTAGGAAAGGTTTAATAGTACTGCTCGACCGGGTTCACTCAGTTGAGCGTCGGTCGTGCTCCCCGAGGTTGGGGCATGACAGGGTTCTTCGACTTCGACTGGAATCAAGGATTCGGTGCCATATACTAAGGAAAACGGAGTTTCTCCTGTAATGGACTTCGATGTTGTTCGATATGCCCAAAGGACTTCGAGTAGAATTTCTCTCCATTTCCCTTTAGCTTTGTTCAACCTTTTCTTCAGGTTTTGGATGATAGTCTTGCTCGTCGCTTCGGCCTGTCCGTTCCCACTAGGGTGATACGGTGTTGACAATATCTTTTTTATTTTATGGTCTTCGAGGAATTTCGTCACTTTGCTGCCAATAAATTGCTTACCATTATCGCATACTATTTATGCCGGTGTCCCAAATCGACACGCGATGTGATCCCAGATGAAATCCGTAACCTCTTTCTCTCTAACCTTCTCGAAAGCATGTGCATAACCCATTTAGAGAAATAGTCAGTCATAAATAAAATGAACCTAGCTTTACCTGGGGCCAATGGAAGGGGGCCGACGATGTCCATCCCCCATTTCATTAATGGCCATGGGTATAGGACCGAGTGAAGTTGTTCTCCAGGCTGGTGGATCATCGGTGCAAAACTTTGACATTTATCGCATTTTCGAAAAAAACTCCTTACTGTCTTTTTCCATGCTATCCTAGTAATATCCCTCTCTAATGACTTTGGGAATTAGTGACTCGGCGTCGGAGTGGTTCCCACAAGTGCCTTCATGGACTTCTCGTAGAACATAATCGATGTCTCCTGGTCTAAAACACACCGCCAATGGTTCATCGAACGTCCTTCTGTATAATGTGTCGTCTTGGCCAATGTGAAACGAACAGCTTTAGTTCGTAGGGCCCTCGATTATTTAGGGTCCGATGGGAGCTTTCCATTCTTTAATTACTCGGTGTATTTATTCCTCCAGACCTAGGGTAATCTTATAGAATTTATATCATCATGTCCTTCCTCGATCACGAATCTCGAGAGTTGAATGACAGTCCCCGAGCTGATCTCATCTTCCTCGACCAATGACCCCTAATTTCCAAGTGCATTGGCCTCATTGTTTTGTTTCTGAGGTACATGTTGTAAAGTCTATTCCTTGAAACGGTCAAAGTTACCTGCAATTTGTCCAAATAGCTTTGCATTCTATCCTCTCAAACTTCAAAGGTTTTGTTCACCTGGTTCACCACCAAGAAAGAGTCGCACTTAGCTTCAATGACTTCTCTCCCAAGCTTTTAGCTAGCTTGAGACCTACAATCATGGACTCGTACCCGGCCTCATTGTTAGTCAACCTAGAGGTTTTGATAGATTGTCTAATAGTGTTACCCGTGGGCAGCTTCAAAACGATGCCTAGTCCAGACCCTTTCACATTTGAAGCACCGTTTATGAAAAGGGTCCATACACCCGATTACGTACATGATTTTAATAAGAGTTCCTTTTCAACTTCAGGTACGAGTGTTGGCGTGAAATCGGCTACGAAGTCTACTAAAATTTGAGACTTGATGGTTGTTCAGGGTTGATATTCGATATCGTACCCACTGAGTTCGACGGCCCATTTGGCCAATCGGCCCGATAGTTCGGGCTTGTGTAAAATATTAAGGAGTGGGTAAATTGTTAACATGCATATGGGGTGAAACTGAAAAATATGGTATATACTTTCTAGAGGCGCTTATTAGTGCGAGTGCCAATTTTTCTAAGTGTGGATATCTAGTTTCTGTTTCTCCTAAGGTTCGACTTACATACTCCTTCCGTTTCATATTAAATGAGGTACTTTCCTTTCTAGTCTGTTCCAAAATAAATGACACATTTCTAAATTTGGAAATAATTCAGCTTTAAACTCCTCATTTTACCCATTTTACCCTTAATGAGAAGCTTTTATAACCACACAAAAGTCATGGCCCCACAAAGCTTTACCCTTTAAGCTTTTAAGACTGCAAATTTCAAAAGTCTTCCTTTTTTTCTTAAACTCCGTGTCGAGTCAAACTACCTCATTTAATATGAAACGGAGGGAGTAATAAATAGGAAACTGCGTACCTTATTCTTCTCGGACTACGACACCACTTACCGTGGTTTCGGATACTGCCAAGTACAAGTAAAGTTTCTCATCTGCCTTCGGAGTGTGAAGCAGTGGGGGGCTCGACAAGTATCGGTTCAATTCTTCCAATGCATGTTCACATTCCGTAGTCCAAGCGAAATCGTTCTTCTTTTTTAGTAGAGAGAAAAATTTGTGGCTTTGATCTGACGACCTTAAGATAAATCAGCCTAAAGCAGCTATCTGTCCAGTCAGCCTCTGCACGGCTTTTACACTGTCTACGACGGTGATGTCTTCGATGGCCTTGATTTTATCGGGGTTGATCTTGACCCCCCGATTCGACACCATGAATCCAAGGAATTTTCCCGAACTGACCCCGAAATCACACTTCTCGGGGTTGAGCTTCAGGTTATATTTCCTTAAGATCTTGAATGTTTCCTGTAAATGAGCAAAATGGTCCTCTACGCGCAGGGACTTAACTAGCATGTCATCAATATAAACTTCCATTGACTTACCTATTTGTTCTTCGAACATTTTATTTACTAGGTGTTGGTAAGTAGCTCCTGCATTTTTTAGCCCGAAGGGCATTTTATTATAACAATATGTTCCATACTTGGTGATAAACGAAGTATTTTCTTGGTCTTCCGGGTTCATTTGAATTTGGTTGTACCCGGAATAAGCATCGAGAAAAGTAAGGATCTCGTGGTCGGTCGTGGCATCGATCATGCGATCGATGTTAGGTAGTGGAAAAGAATCTTTGGGACACGCTTTGCTTAAGTCCTTATAGTCTACACACATTCTAAGTTTGTTCCCTTTTTTTGGGACTACAACTACATTGGCTAACCATTCGGGGTATTTCACCTCCCGAATGGACCCTATTTTGAGAAGTTTAGTTACCTCGTCTTTCGTGAAGTTGTGTTTGACCTCTGACTAGGCCTTCTCTTTTACATTACTTGTCGAAACTTACGGCCCAGGCTTAATCGATGCATCATTATCTTCGGTGGGATCCATGTCATGTCTAAATGGGACCATGCAAAACCGTATATGTTATCAATAAGAAAATGAATAAGCTTTTTCCTGAGTTCGGGGGTTAACCCCGTTCCCAGGTATACCTTTCGCTCTAACTAGATCTCGATCAGTATAACCTGTGTTGATATCCAATTTTTCCCTATAATATTTTTCAATATGCATATATGCCTTCAAAACAATGCATTAGCATCAATTAATATTTTTCCATATTTTTTGCATTTTTTTAGGATTTTTAATTTATCCCAGTATTTTATTATATAAATAATTACTAATTGCATTACAAATGGCTTTATAATAATATATGGCTTAATTTTACTATTTACATTTATACTAAGCTTTAGTTATTTTACAAATAGCCACATTTACATTTTTGGGTTTCAATTGCAATAACTTTGCAATTTTAGTCCATGTATGCATTATTACATTATTTCGCCAGAAAATAGCTTTTTGTATTTTTAAAATATTGACTAATTGTTTTAAAACATTTTTATGTTTTTTTACATTTTATTAATTATTTTATTAATTAATTGGGAATTTAACAAATAGCCTTTTCAATTTGGTTTTTGACCCAATTACACCAACCCAAATACCATCCCAATTCACCCCAAGCCCAATCTGCCTACCCGGCCCAATAACCCCGCTTGAACATGGCCGTTGATCTTTTAGATCAACGGTCCACATTAATCCTTGTCTTTTTAATTCTAAACCAAACCCTAACCCTCCCCCACCCCCCTCATTCTTTCCCTTCCGCCGTCATCGTTTCCCCCCTAACCCTCCATTCTCTCTCGACCATTACCGGCCTTCTGTACCTCCTGATTGTTTGATTACATGGATCCTTAAAAGAATCTCAAGGAGATTCAACTTAGTTCTTGCCCGAAACTTTTTATAGGCTTGTTTATGGCCTTTCTCGTTTGTGAGTACTGATTTTCTCCTATTTTTAGTTCGAATCTATGGCTTTTAATCGAACTTCTTTCATCTCTAATGTTTTTTGAAAACCCTTGTCTTATGAACACTTGAATCAGATCAGATCTTTGTAGATCCTAAATGATTCGAGTATTATTTGGTGTTTTCCCTCGAAAATCTTCTGTTTTGAGTTAACTATTTCAATTCCACTTACTTTCTTCTGAAACTAGGGTTCGTCCTGAGTTTCTTCAAAGGTTTTTTTTTTAACTTTCAAATGTTTAATCTAATCATCTCTTTATATGTTTGATTAATTTTCGTGTATATGCTTAAACCCTATATGTTTCTTTTTGTGACACTGATTTTCCTCAATTTTCTTCTGTTATTTGTTTATTTCTGTCAACCCAATATACTGATGGGTTTCTATTAGGGATTTGAACAATCTTTCCTGTTAAAACCAGTATTCTTTGGGGGTTTTACTTAATTGGTTTTATTAGGGATTTGGACAATCTTTTCCGTTAAAATCAGTATTCTTTGGGATTTCTTACTTGTTTCCTTATTTGTGACATTGATTAGTTATACTTGTCTTAATTAATTATCCGTACGGTTTGGGGATTTGACTGAATCCCTATATGGTATGATATTGATTTCTTGACTTAGTTAAGCCTCATTTCTGACCGTTAACTGACTCTCTAAATTTAAGAGGTCTTTTCCGAATTTCTCTATAGGAATTGATTCCATAATTGGCTAATTGATTTACAAACTGTGATTTACTCTTTACCTTATTTGTTTTACTCCCTAAGTGTTATATATATATATATATATATATATATATATATATATATATATATATATATATATATATATATATATATATATATATATATATATTCTCCTTCTGATTCTTCAACACGAACAATAGTTCACAAACACACTTACACACTTTAGCTTTCTCTCTGCTACTTGTGTTTACTATATTGTCTAGTCGGCTGAAAGCCAAGGCTAGACCATTGACTCCTGCCTACGTTACCTTCTGTTTTGCTTCCTTTAATTGGTATGTTTCTACTCCTAATGTCGTTTATTACACTATGAAGCTTAAATATATGTGCTCTATGTTGTTTCACCTCTGTTAAACCCATGTCTCTTCTGTACTAGTTCAACTACTTATGTATTTAGCTCTGTGTCTTGTCCTACTTATTGCTTTAATCAGCATGTTTACTCCTATTTAAATTTCACTCTTTCCTGCTTATTGCTTAATCAACATGTTTACTCCTACTTAAGTTTCACTTTTATTGTTTGTCACTTTAATCAACATGGTCACTTCAGTATCACTGCTTTTAATCAGCATGTTTGCTGTTGTGTTTAAATTATGTGTCTTCTTTCCTCTTGCCTTAAGTTAGTATGCTTACCCTATCACTAAGTATGGTTGTTAGACTTGAGTGATTCCTGTCTAGACCCTAAATCAGTATGTCCTAGTGAATTGTTATCTACCCCTGCCTGCCCTATGTTTCTGCTAACTAGCATGCTTTCCTAACACCCTGTTTCTATGTGCTCCTGATTTAGGATTCCTGTGTTCCCAGTCCCTGCTCCCTTTTGTATAATTGTTTGTTCTCAACATGCTATATGCTCACCTAAGGTTGATTAATAAACTGAGTTGAATCTGGGCAATATGAAGTTTAGTTTCAAACCTTGTGACTGTGTTTCTATTTGTTGTTGTTTGCTGAACCTTTTAGAATGTTTCTAAACTATTTTTTCATTCCTAATATGTTTTCACCCCTAAACTATTTTCACTCCTAAATGTTTTTACTTCTAAACTATTCTCTCCCCTGAATTGTTTTAATTCCAGACTGTTTTCCTAAAATTGTTTCCACTTTTTCAAGCACTATCTTCCACTCTTACTCTTAGAATACTTAGGATCATGCCCCTCCAGTGTGTGTACTGCCTAGGAATCCATGAGATTCCTCCGAACTCTGACACACTAGGGCTGGCCATTCTACACTGTGCAAAAACTATTTTTTACTAAGGAGTCTTGGTGTGAGCATTGACCGGGGTCCCTGAGGCACTTGGGAACTTTGACGCACCAGGACACTCTCTCTTGGACACTATGAGATATGGTACTTTGGACTTGGTTGAAGTCCTGGATTTCCAGGTTTACTTTGGGCCTATCCAGGCTCCCTATAGTATCGCATTATTGATTCTGTAATTCATTTATCATATGGTCTGTAATAAATAATTCTTGTAAAACAGATATTGGGGATATTAGTAAAAAAGGAGAGATTTTTATATATTTTGTGGGGCAATCGGATAGAAATCATGCTCTTGGGACTATTATGATTGTCTACTGGCATTAGAAACCATGCTTATAGGATTTTTTGGCACTAGAGAACATGTTTATAGGTGCATCATTTGTTCTAAAAATTCTGCTTTCTAAAGTTCTGCATACATCATGTCTGCTTAGAAATTCTGTCACTAGGTTGCTATTAATTCTGCCCAATAATCATGATTATTCTCTTTGTGCATTAGAAACCATGCTTTTGGACTTTTATTGCACTTGCCTAAATACCATGACTATATCGTATAAAATCAACAGAAACCATGTCTGTAAGAGTCAGTTTAAAAGCAGTCCCAACACCTAGATAACATGTTTATAAAAATAAATGTATAAAATTAGTTATGTAATGTTAAGCACCTAGACAGTATGCCTATAGGACATAATAAACCCAAACCGCCTGTTTAAAATCGCTAGTTAGTATTAAGACTCTAGTTAACAATTAGATATCATGTTTAGAGGACATCTCAGATCCACGCCTAGGCAAGCATGTAGGATAATTAAGCTCTTGCAAAATGGTAATATTGTGCTATGTTTGATTACTTGTGAACTGCCCAGATTCAGCAAGCCCTAAAATCAGTAGGCAAACTGATTAGGTCTCCACTGCCCCACTTTAATAAAATATTGCATATAGTATGTTTTCATGCTCACTTAGATATACTGCTATAGGACTTTTGAAATGTCTGAAATCCTGTTGTTTGAGACGTGTTATTATCTGCTTATTTAAGGAGGTAAAGTGAGCCTTTAATTGTTCCTTTATGTGAATATCCTATTTGTTTTTGCTTGTCGCTTAGATTTCCTCCTTTTAAGCATCTTAGGAGAGTCTAGAACTGCCTTAATTAGAGGTCCTAAACACCTCCAGGGCCATAAGTAAGGGACGGGTAATGCACGCATAGGGTACGTTTAATTAGAATCGCTTATATAACCACAAAGGGGAGGGTAATTGGGTAGTAAAGGATATGATGACATGTGCGTTAATGCCACGTGTAACCCCTCTAATTGAGGAATGTTTACCGGGTATTGCACAAATATGATCATATAGGCTAATAAACCTAGGACCCCATTACGTCTGTTTTTTAATCCTTATGTGTTTAAATTGCTTTATTTCTTTAATGACTAATTCACAAAATGAGTTTGTCCAGGACCCACCGTTGTGGACCTCGAGGGGTGCCTAACACCTTTCCCTCAAGGTAATTTCGAGCCCTTACCCAATCTCTGGTAATGTAAACCGGCTTCATGAGTTATTTGCATTAGGTGCCCTAACGCACCTTAAATCTTTTAGGTGGTGACTCTTCAATTTCCATACCCCTTTTCCCAAAAGGAAACGAGTTGTCCCAAAGAATGTCGAAACCCTGACTCTGCGGAAACAAAAAGGAGCGCGACAACCTGTTCCACCTCTTCGACCGTTGATTTGGTGGCATCCAAATCTTTGAGAAAAACATAGGTTGGAGGGGTTAGAAAATCCTCACCTTCTTCTTGTTCTTCTATTACCTATTTCTCCGATTCGGTCGAGGCCGGGGGCGGTGATTCCTATTTGGATTCATGTTTACCTTTGATGCTCGACCTTTTCGAGGCTTATGGTGTCAAGATCGATGTTACCTCATCTGCCGAAAAAGCTTCCTTTGCGGCATGGTGTTCCCTGTATACTGTCTTTACCCCATTCGTCGTCAGGAACTTCATCATTTAATTGAGGGTCGAAGGTACTACCCTCATGTTGTGGATCCAAGGCCTTCCGAGTAGTGCATTATATCTCATATCGCTCTCGATTATGTGGAACTTGGTATCTTGAATGGTTCCAGCCACGTTCATCGGTAGGATAATCTCCTCTTTAGTTGTTTCACTGGCCATATTGATTCTGTTCAAGACCCGAGCTCCTGGTACAATCTAGTCCTGTAGGCCGAGTTGTTCCAAGACCCTCGATCGGATGATGTTTGACAAGCTACCTGGATCCACTAAAACACGCTTAACTTGAACTTTATATAATAAGATATAAATTACCAGAGCGTCGTTGTGCGGATGAGAAATGCCTTCTGCTTCTTCATCGTTGAATGACAAGGTGACTTTGGGCACATAATCTCGGGTTCGTTTCTCTCTAGTGATTGACACCTTAGTGAGTTTGAATACTAGTCCTTGTGGAATGTCGACTCCGCTGACGATCATATGGATGATGTGTGAGGGTTCTTCTGGTTCATTCTTTCTATTGGCATCCTTTTCCCTGAAATGATTCTTAGCTCGATCACTGAGGAACTTTCGAAGGTGGCCCTTGTTGAATAGACGGCCTACCCCCTCCCTCAATTTCCTACAATCCTAGGTCATATGACCACGCGTGCCATGATACTTGCACACTAAATTTGGGTTTCCTTGGGAAGGATCGGCTTGTTTGGTTTTGGGCCACCTAGTGTCTTTGATCCTTCCGATAGTCAATACAATGCCTGGCGTATTGATGCTAAAATTATGTTCCGATAGCTGACGTGCCTCTGTGGAATCTGCATGCTTGTCAATACCAGTTTTGCTCATAAGTCGCTGAGAACTTTGTCCTCGATCACTTCTTCGATCATTCCGGGTGGAATTGCGTCCTGGACCATTGTTCCTTCGATCTGCAGTATATGGTTGGTATCGATATTTGTTCGACCTTGGCTCCCTGTCAACATATTTTTCCTGTCGACCTATTTGGATGCACTGAACCGGAAGGAGCTCCTAATTGGTCGTCCTCAACCCTAACTTCGATTGATATCGATTATGTACATATGTTCAAGTTACAGCTGGGTACTCGATCAAATTTTCCCTCAACTGACGTGATGCTGCCGAACTCCGTTCATTCAACCCTTGGGGAAAAGCTTGAACGGCCCAATATGTGACCGGTGGCAACTCCATGCGCTCCATTTGAAACCGGGACACGAACTCCCTTAGCATCTCATTATCCCTTTGTCTTACCTTGAATAGGTCCAATTTCCTTGTTGCGACTTTTACGGCCCCGGCGTGTGCCTTTACGAAAGAATATGCTAACATGGCGAACGAATCAATGGAATTTTGTGGTAATTTATGATACCAAATCATTGCTCCCTTAGACAGGGTCTCTCCGAACTTTTTCAACAACACAGACTCGATATCGTCATCCTCCAGATCATTACCTTAATGGTGCACGTGTAAGAGGTAACATTCTCATTGGGGTCGGTAGTTGATACGCTCAAATTACACCTTAAAATAGTGTAAAGCGATCGACGTCAAATATAGTAACCCAACGAGGTTGGGGTCGAATCCCACAGGGAAAAGGCATGAAAATCTTACTTTGGTAGTGTGATTCTTACTCAAATCGTATTTCTATTCCGTTAATGTAACAAGAATATCGGAATTGATTGTATGATAATTTAATTGAAATAGTGACAAGTATGATTAATTAGAATTGTAATTTTATGATTAACTAAACCAAGGTTGTGTCCCCTTCAATTAAGTGTAATGCTAATAGGTATTAATATGATATATTTCTAATGGAAGGTCCTTTAGATATGAAAATGATTTCTAAATGACTACCCAATATTTCTCAATAGTTGGGTAGTATTTCCTCTTTATGATTTTCCCAAAAATAAAAGAGTTGCAATGAAGAGTAATCAATTAATTCCAAATAAAACCCACTTATTCCTAAGTGATTCTATTAAACAAGGTTTAAAGCCTTGAGTCTTTGATATTTACTCCTACCAATCCTAACTCACTTTTCCAAGTAAAGAAAGAACTTAATGGCACTTGTTAATGTTTGCAACCACCAACAATCNGATAAGAGTAATGAATATCATAAAGCTTACAAAATACAAGAATCTTCACTTCTAAAGCTTCCAAAAGAGGTAATATTCAATGAGTGTATTGTAGCTCAAAACCCAGACAAGAATGACCCACAAAACCCCAATAAATCTATTTATAGTGGGCTAAAACTCGGGGTCAAAAACGGACAAAAATGCCCTTCCAGGTCAACTATGCGATCGCATTCCTGTCGCATAACATGAATGCGGTTCGCATTCTCTACAAATCCATCGCAGATTTAGACCCTAATCTCCAGGTACTCGCGCGGTCCGCATTGTCGATATCAAAATTTCATAAGTATAAAAGATAAATGCATTTAAAAACAAGCTAAAATATAAGCAATTTGGTATTAAATGTGCCAAAATTCTCCGGCACATCAGTGGTCCCATTATATTTGGGTATGTCGGGCATACGAAACTTCTTTGGAATGGGCTTCAGAGCCGCACTCCGAGGAAATAGCTTTTGCACAAACTTCTTCGAATCCATTCCTTTCAAGATTGGTGGTGCCCCCGTATCTGATCAACTCGAGAGTTGTAAGTCTCCATTTTTTTATCATTGGCTTCGATTTTCTTCTCTCCTGATTCAATTCTCATGGTGAGCTCCTCGAGCAGTTTCATTATTGCAGGATCAGTATCTGATGTTTTATCACTCGATCTTTCCGGCACAGGCTTGGTACGGCGAGTAATCTCCGGCTCGACCCTATTTTGAGCTCTATGTTGATTTTGCAACTGAGCAATAGCAGCTTGTCGAGCCTGAAGCATTCCGAATATCACTTGGATACTGACTCCTTCATCTCCTCTGCCCTGTGTACCTTGGCCATCAGATCAGCCTTCTCTGCAAACACTCCCCTCGAGAGTTGTGCCTAAGTCCGCATTCAGAGCAACGTATGAACTGGCGTCGACTTGGTTGGAAGTCGGTACTCCTCCGAGATTAGCCTGTGGCACCTCGATTCCTGGAGCAATCACATTTTCGTTTTCCCCGCGGAGTCTGACGCCATTGTCACCATGTGTGGATGCATTTTATGAGTTTGACATGTTTTAACCTGATTCTTGACAAGAACAAGTGTAATACAATGTGTTTTACCAGAACCAGTACTGAACAATCACTATTATCCTTATCCCCACGGTGGGCGCCAAACTGTTTACCCTCAAATTCGAGTAACAGTCAAACTTATATTGTGGTTGTAAGGAACGTGATTTAATCCAATACCAATTGATAAACGATGAACTAAATGAATAAATTGAACAGTAAAATAAATCAAATATGTGCTCTAGCAGTGCTTTCGACCTTGATTTGAGATGGTCTCGAGGTTGGATAACAAGAACAGTGAAGAACAGTAATGATAGTAAGTGAAATAGAGAGTAGCGTATATATTCTTTTTCAGTGAATTATGGTCATGTTACAAATGAATGGGATCCCTCTTTATATAACAGAGGAATCCTAAATAAGGTACAATTCTAATAACGGAAATAAATCCCACGATTGGCAGTCAATAACCGCTTGATTCGATCTGTTCCATGATTTTCGCTGTGATCTTCGCGATTGCTAATATCTCGTCATTATTGTACCTCACTCGAAGTCAGTCATGCTCGATTTCGATCCTCATCGAACACTCTAATTTCCATGCTAAATATTCCATCTTCGAACTCGGGCCTAGTCCATACGAGCTTACCTTCGAGGCCGCTCCCATGCTTATGAAATCATATATGCCCGATTTCAACCGTATACACATGGAACCATTTTCCAACATCATCGAGAAAATAATGATCAAAATGGTTCCTAATTGTATTGACTTTGGAACCATTTGATTCCCGATCTATAACACCTAATGAAAAGGCACATAATGTATCCCAAAATCGGATGATCTTGGTAAATAGCCACTTGTTAGGTCGGTTGTTTGAACTTAACTATATTTTAAATTGTAGTGTCATTGATCCGATTAAATTGACGTGTTTGCTTTCAACTAGAATGTGGAATAGAACTCCAATAATCAGTACGGTAGTTCGAAACTTTGACAGGTGGAACGCCAGTTAATTATGCTGAAATTTTCAAAATTCAACAATTTAAACTTTTACTAGTGCAAAATCCATGACTTTTCATGGTTTTGAATTCACATTATACTTCAGCAATTTTAATCTTTAAATACAAACTCAAGGAAAATTTACTAATTTTTGTGCCTTTACTAGTACAAAAACAGAAAAATTCAAGAGTAATTTATGACTTTTGAATTCACATTATACTTCAGCAATTTTTAACTTGAAACAAAAAAATTGAACAACAAATTCCAGAAAAACTTACTGATTTTTTCTACCTTTACTAAAGTAAAATCCAGTAAATTCAGGAACGATTTTCTAATACAATCTAAAATACAAGTATGCTCTAACAGCCGACCTAAAAGCTAATCACTTTGGTCTTGAGTGACAGCTCCCGATAAACTTGATGAAAATGTACCAGTGTACAAATCTAAATTCTAACAAAGAGTGTTACATAGTTGACACCCTCCCACCTTTATGGTTGTCCAGCTAATAACCACTAAACAATAGTAGTTTGTGAAAAATTCTCAATAAATAATGCGAAAACGAATAAATTTCCGACCAACCCATATTTAATACGAATAAAAAATAGGTTTACCGACGGATAATAATATGGGTAAGCATATTATCCATAACTTTTTGAATATGATCATTATTGGGGGAATTCATAATCTCCCAAATTTGAGTAACCCTTAATTTGAATCTTTACAAATGTAAAAATAAAACTCATTTGTTATCTATTTTCTAAGTGAATTATATGGTTCATGTCCATATTTATTCCGTTTTTAAAAAATTCATTATCCGGCCCATATTTTAGTGGATAATATGGATGGATAACTAGTGTTCTTTTATTCATTTTGCCACCACTACCTGCAACGACCAACCCCTCGTACAGTGGGCGTAATTAGTTGGATAAGCGTCTGAATCGTTTCAGTTTGAGGTTCCTTGTTCTTTTCGTCAAGTTAGAAACTGTAAATCTCAATACAGTGACTGTAGAAGAAATGACTGTACCATTTATAGTAACAGCTGAAAACCCACACATAAATTTTTTATAGATATATATAGAGAGAGAGGGGGGGAACTTTGCGAGTGTGTGGGTGTGTGAGACAATGTCCTTGCATAAAATTCTCAGTCAAGAACAGCTGGGATCTAAAAACTATAAATTTCAAGTGCAAAAGAAAAAGTAATGCACCTCAATAACATATTTGAACAAGTAAACAGAGAATCTTCGAAAAGTTTATTCGGAATAAATTAAGAAACATGAGAAAATCTCTTAACAAGCAGCCAGCAGAATTATTCACCCAAAATAGCGTGCTACCAGTACTGGTCAGTAAATACAATCCATGTATAACTCAAGAAGCTAAACGCAAGATCCAATTTAGGTCCAGCAGCTACAAGTTGTCCTGAAATTTAGACATAATTTCTCAACCAATAAGTAACTTGTTCTCCTCCAAGAAAGTGTAGGTAGGCACCTCCAGATTATACGGCGCAGGTCCTTTGCGAATTCTACCAGAGATGTCATAGTGGGAGCCGTGGCATGGGCAAAACCAACCACCAAAATCACCAGCATTTGGTAAAGGTATGCACCCTAGATGAGTACATACCCCGATAACTACAAGCCATTCTGGATTTTTGACCCTCTCAGCATCTTGTTGTGGGTCGCGAAGGGAGCCAAGATCGACACTGTTCGCCAAATTGATGTCCTCGTCAGTGCGGCGTCTGATGAAAACGGGCTTCCCACGCCACTTGACAGTAACAGTCGTCCCAGGTTCAATGCTAGAAAGATCCACCTCAATAGAAGCAAGTGCAAGGACATCTTTACTGGCAGACATGCTCAGAACAAACTTAAGAATCAGGAGGCGAACCAATGAAGCATAGACAAACCTGCCTCCTGTCAAGACAAAGTAAGCAAATGCACGTTTGCTCGGGTCACCAGGTGGATAACGCTCATGGTTGCTATCATCATACACAATCTTCGAACTGGGATTCTTAATAGCAGCCACTGTCGCTGGGAGATCTGAGACTAAACCCGTCTGGTGTGCGGGGGAAACTGAATTAGATGAGAAACCTGAAACATTTGAAAATTGTTGGAAGTCTGCTAACAACTACCAAAAGAATCTTTTTATTTATTAACAACTATCCAAATAATTGCAACCACAGTTCCAGAATGTATCAACAAGGTATCCAAATAAAGCAAAGAAACAACAGCAAAACAAGAGTTTCCAAGTTCCATTGTCTGGTTCAGAAAAACAGTACAGTTTTAGATTGATTTTGATATCTTTTTCTTGTTTTGATTTTACCCTTTGGAAAGCAATGTGTGAGTTAAGAACTAGTTTTAGAAAAAGTGGGTTGTACGATTTAATTCACCTGATCAAAATTTAAAAGTGAAAACATGTCTTTTTATGAGTTCGAAAAATTGTTTATGGAAACCGGCCATTTGGTTGGTTTCCGGAAACAAACAATTGTTGTAAGTTCCAATAGGCTACACACCACCAACAGCGACATACCTTTTTTATCAAAAGGTTAAAGACAAAACAGGTCTTAATGAAATATTAACATGAACAATTTCCTCAAAAAATATAACCGGGCAACTGATTTAAAAGTTAAAACTCGAAGCTCCTATGAAACTTGGAGGTAAAAGGCAAATTTTTTAACTCTACTTTTTTGTTAGTCATTTTCCTGTCAATAGTGAGATAATGATTGGAATTGCAAACGTGGAAGAACTTAGTTTTTAATCATGCATAAAACAATTTCAGTAATTTCAAAGGAGAATTTTTATCATGCATAAAACAATTTAAGCATTTTCAAGGGAGAAAATATGCAAAGATTACTCTTTATATTTGATGAGCACAAGGTTGTGAAAAGCGGTCGCTTCCTGCTTAAAGCGAAAAGCGAAGCGAGGCGACCCTATTACTGCTTCCGCTATCTGAAGCGTAGCAGGTAAGCAAAAACGTGCACTTCCCACTAAAAAGCGAGAAGCGGCGATGCGAAGCGAGACGACCGAAGCGAGCGCTTCTCTGTTTTAAAAACCTCCCAACCTATTTAATTGAAAAATGTGCTCTTTTATTAAAACCTACGACCAGCACCAAGAGAGAGAAAGAGACGCCCTCCTCCTCCTCCTCTCACTGTTTCAGCGTCCAAATAGCAGCATTTAGCAAAATGCTGGCGAATTTTTTTTTCCCCTTCGGTTCTTCTTTCTCAGTCTTCTCCTCTTCGTTGAAATGATGCCCGGTTCTTCTTTCACTGTTTTTTCGTTTTGAAATGTTGTCCAGTTTTTAGCAGAATGGTATACCGCCCTTCCTCTTATTTTTATATCCTTTATTATTAGTTCATACTGACTTTCTTATGTGTTACGTAGTTGTTCTTTTAATGGCACCAAAAGAAGATAGGAAAGACCCGGCTTGGGCTTACTTTGTAAGAGTTAGCGAGACCAGCAAGATGGCAATTAGATGTTTTTTTTGTGACAAGATTTCAAATGGGGGAATCTATCGTCAAAGAGCGCATCTAGTCGTGGTGATCCAAATGTCGCATCTTGTCCTAAAGTTCCGTCGCATGTGAAGGAAGAATTGAAAGCATTCTTTCAAAAAAAAAAAGAGTTAAAGACTCAAATGCTTCATGAACAAGAACTGTATAATCTTGATGATGACGATGACGAAATAGAAGAAGGTGAAGATGCTTCGTCGCTTCCATCAAAATCACAAAAGCGGGGAAGGATGCAAACGATGTCTTCTAGTTGTGGATACTGGCAAGACCAAAGGTCCAATGGATCGTTATTTCCCGCAAAAACCAGGAGACAAGGGAGGAAAATGAAGAAATCCTCAAATTGATGCCAAAGCGATTTTGAGGGATCGTGCAGTTACAATGTTTGCGCGGTGGATGTATGATGCATGTCTTCCTTTTAACAATGTTAATTATACCAACACTTTTTCTGCTTTTATTGAGGCCGTAGGCCAATATGGTCCAGAAATGAAGCCTCCAACTTATCATGAAGTTACAGGTCCATATCTAAAAAAAGAGGTGGAAGAGACTAACAAAATCAAGGAGGAGCACAAAGTAGAATGGAATAAGTTTGACTTGTTCCATTATGACGGATAAGTGGACGGCAAGAAATAAAAAAATGATCATCAATATCTTGGTAAATCCTCCTAAGGGAAGCTTGTTTCTTAAGTCCGTTGATGCAAGCGACTCTTCAACTGATTCAACCAAAATGTACTCCTTGTTCAAGAGTACAATAGACTCTATTGGAGCAGAAAATGTTGTTCAAGTTGTCCGTACTTGAGTGAAAATGTTAAAGCTGATGATTTGATGCATGTTGGGTACCCACATATTTATTGGACACCGTGTGCAACACATTGCATTAATTAGATCTTCGGTGACATTTTCAAGGAAAGACCCTTCAGTTCAGTCTTTAATAAGGCAATTAGAGTGCATTCCTATATTGTTCAAAGGCCTATGTTATTGAATATGATAAAGAGATTCACTAAACCAAGAAGCTTGGTGAAACCTGCAAAGACAAGATTTGCTACCTGCTTTCTTGACTTTGCATAGAATGTATGAGCAAAAAAGCAATTCGAAGAAGTTGTTTGTTTCAGATGAGTACACTAACAGTGCCTAAGGAAGAGAAGCTTGAGGGAGAGAGAATCTGCAGATATTATATTTTCTACTTCATTTTGGAACAATGTGATTCATGCATTGAAGATTGGTGGTCCTTTAGTTAAACTGCTTCACTTGATGGATGGGGAGCAAAGGCCACCAATGGCTACCTTTACGAAGCAATGGATAGGGCAAAGGAGGTTATTCATGACTCTTTTAGTGATCAAAGAAAATACAAAAGAGTCTTTGAGATCAAAGATAAAAGGTGGGACGGTCAGATTCATCGCCCTTTACATACAGTTGGACTTGTTTTGAACCCGAAACTATTTTATGACAATGAAGAGAGGATTCTAGGAGATGAAGAATTGTGGAAGGGATGCAATGAATGTATTGAGAAGTTGATACCTGATTTATCCGTGCAAGATAAAATAACAGCACAATTTAGTACTTGTAGGAATGCTAAGCAACTTTTTGGAAAAAGACATGGCGATTAGACAAAGAAAGATGAAGTCATGCTTATATGTTGCTTTATAGTTAATAAGTTATTTCTTTATCAATATTATGTTTAGAATATTTGTTCTTCTTCTACAGTTGAATGGTGGAAGCAATATGGCTATTCCACTCCAGAATTGCAAAAGTTTGCCATCAAGGTTCTAAGTTTAACATGTAGCTCATCCGGGTGTGAATTGGAGCATGTTTGAACATGTAACCTTGAAGCGACTCAATGATCTAGTCTTCATTAAGTACAATAGAACATTAAGGCGTCGCTACAACGCTCACAATGTAATTGATCAAATTAGTGTCGACTACATCGATGATGCTAATGAATGGCTAACTGGAGTCCTGGAAGATCGTGCAGATGAAGAAGTAAAATCTTGTAGAAGAATAGGATGATCATTTTGTGCTTTAATTGATGCACTCTTTAGTTTTTACATTGAAGTATTTAACATTTGCTTAGAGTTACATGTGTCGTCTATGCAGTATTTATTTTGATTTTTTTTTTAAATTCCGCTTCACTTCGAAAAAGCGAGCGCTTCGCTTCTCGCTTTAAGCGAAATGGGGTAGTCGCTTTTCCTTGCTTCGTGCTCTTCACAACATTGGATGAGCATAAACTAAAAGGTATGTTGTACGGGGGACTGTATCATAATCCCATGTCATATCAATATTCTGGTGCGCATTTTTGGTTCTCTTGTATTAACTTCCCGTCCATCAACAAAATGAATATTCTAAATTATTTAACACCAGTCCATCAAGGTAGTTCTACTTCAACTCCAATGTCAAACTTTGTGTTGCCTGCTGAAGTTGAAAGCTTGTGCTGAAGTTGAAAGCTTGAGCTGAAACCTTCTTGATGCCCCCCCCCCCCCCCCCCCCCCCCCCCCCCTCTTTTTGGGGGTAAATAGAGAACAGAATAAATCTTGTTAAGCAGGGAAAATGGAATCATCCTTTTGTTCGGGAATGTCTGACCAAGAATTTTATAATTTTGTGAAGATAATGTAGGGCTGTCTAAGAAAGGTCATGATACATTAATTTTCTTAGAATTATCGAGGAACGAAATAGTACGGTTTTAGGTCCATCTGTATTGGTGTAGTATCCTTCCACCAAAAAAACATATTTGATAAGGTATAACTTCTACGAGTCTAATAATATCAAATATTATTATATTAGTGACTAACTTCATAATTTCATGTTACATACATATTTCTGCTACATCTAATTTCATAATACTCCTACATACAAGTACAATTAGATAACTACAGCTAGAATTCTACCTAGGGCGATAAATGGAGCAACTATAAGCTGCAACAATGCAGGGGCCATCATCCCATGCATTTTCTCACTCCCAACCATAGTTACCAATCCTCAGTAATTCAAATTTCAAACCTTGGAGCAGAATTCTAATAACACTCAAAGCCAAATCAAAGTCTTAGCCAATGTTACTAAAAGCCGCCATTTTGTCGCTTAGAGCAATGAAGCAAAGTGAAGTAAGGGTTATGGCTTCATGGATGAACCCATATGCTTTAGAGAAGTTTGCGCTTCAAATAATGGTGAGCAAAGTGATTCCAACTAGAATCGGTTGCTTCTCTGAATCTCAACTTTAAGAAGTTGTATTAACGTCGGCATTATTGCATATTGGATGCTAAAATAGTTATTTTAATTGAAATTCAATTTTTATTATACTAAATTTGTAGCTATTTGATTTCATTTACCATAAATTATCACATCATTTCAAAGAAGCCCCATGAACCTTGTCATTTTTTAAAACTATTGTTAGCATAAACATATTGTTTAGCTTAGTGTCATCTAATAATTAGTACTATTAAAATGAGACCATGAGCTCTTAACTGTATTCATATAGCTCAAAACATGAATTATGCATAAACCGTGCTCCAAGATGCAATCTTCAATCAAACTGTATACAACAAAAACCAAAAAAAAAACAAATCCACGGACATCTCTTCTTGATTAACCCCTCACATAAGACAACTACTTCTCAGCTACAGCTTCCGGATCTACACAACGAGCGTTAAAATATCACGACAGTTTTCTTCCAAATTCCTGATTCCCTCTACTTTAGAATTAGATCTATAATTTCCATCTCCGACAATTCAGCATCAAATAAGCAAATCAACAAACAAAAAAACCGAACTTTTAACAACATCAGCAAACATGAACATTGAGGATCAAATTAAATGATAATTAAAGAAGAAAGGAGCTGACCTCTGAATTGATCGAGAAATTGAGAAGCGAGGGAAGTAGGAGAAGGGGATCTGGCCGGAGATGATGAATCATCGGTGAAGATGAAAGGATTTCTGGTGAAGAAAGCGGATGAAGATCGAGCGGCAGCGGAAGAAGAGAGCTTTCTACCTGCTATTCGTAGCATCTTTGAGAGTTGTGATTTAGGGTTTCGTTCTAACTGGATTTGGGTCTTCTCTTCTCTTCTCTCTTTTCGATGATGATGGAGCAAACGAACGCAGAGAAATATAAGACTTCTTTATTCTTTTTTCTTTTTATTTTGATGACTCTCTTTGATTTTTCATAAGAGATAAACTTTATTTCTTCTTCTTTTTTTAAAAAGAAATAGGAGTAAACATTTTTTTTGTTGTTAAAAAAAATTAGTACTATATCTTTGTCTCAAACAAATTGGATCGGGAATATCATTTGAACTTAACTTATGTTAATTTGTAGTACAATAAAAAGTATTAAAATTTATATATATTCTATAAATGTAAGAATTTATAAAATGCCTAAACCACTCTTATAGCCTGTTTGGCCAAGTTTTTTTGGGGTCAAAAGTACATTTTTGGCCAAAAGTGCGCCAAAAATTGAGGTGTTTGGCCAAGCTTTTGGAAGGAAAAAAAGTGCTTTTGAGGAAAAGCAGAAGCAGTTTTGGAGAAGGAGAAAAAAGTAGTTTCTCTCCAGAAGCATTTTTGAAAAAAATACACTTAGAAGCAGTTTTCAAAAGCTTGGTCAAACACTAATTACAGTTCAGAAGTGTTTTTCAAATTAATTAGCCAAACACAAACTGCTTCTCACCAAAAATACTTTTATAAAAAGCACTTCTCAAAATAAGCTGATTTTAGAAGCTTGGTCAAACGGGCTATTAGAATGTATAGGACCTAAGGTCTAAAATATATTCTCAACTAATATATATCGCCTATGTAAATTTTTTCTTTATATCATATCTTTTGCTAAATCTATACGGATCCTCAAAAACTTTAAATCCTTCGAGACAACTACATTGTGTGATTTTAGATTTATCTTGTATATCCTTTAAATAGGTATGCTCACAATAGCTATACACATACAAACCAATACATTTGGAGGCCGACGCATGACATGAAGAAAACATTTCAATTGACATTCTCTCATTTTATTATTGATGTGTGCTCCTTGTATCTTTTGGTAACTACAATCTTTTTTATCCTGTTCAAAATCAAATTATTGTACTTTTATCATAACATCACATCTCTCGACATTCATCTTTTGAACGTGTGAAACTTAGCAAACCAACACTCATTCTATATAATATTGACGATTTTATATTTTTTTTATAAAGCTTAACTTTCACTTTAGAAAATATTTTATTACATAATACCTTTGTAGCACTTCTTTATTTCAATCATCTTATGTGTAACATTTCATCTATCATTTGTATTTCTTCTAAAACAATAAGCATGGATCTAAACTGTTTGTATTTAGACATTGCATTGCACCTCAATTTCACTCTTTCTTTCCTATATTGACTAAACTCGACGTGTTTATATTTATTATCTTTTTTTTCTTCAAAAGATTCTTTTTTGTTAAATTGGCGTTCATACTTTTAATCTAAACTAAATTAGAGTTTGTTCGGTTAAGCTTCTAGGAGGCCAGACGTACTCTTTTGTCAACAAAAAAAAAAGTTAAAATATTTGGCCAAAACAAAAAGTATTTTTTGGCAGCAACAGAAGAAGTTTTTCTGCTTTTGGGGAGAAGCGACAAATTCTAGCTTCTTCCAAAAAGCAGAAACAGAAGCAAAAGCAGAACATTAATTTGTTCAAGACAAAAAAAATCTTACAATAAATTTATATTTTCAAATTATCCCTCATTAATCTAAGATTTTTCTTTCCTTTTCCTTTTTCCTTTTATTTCTACTATACATTTCTTCTCTTTTTTATTTTAATCATATTTTTATTTCTCTTCTCCTATTCTTAAGAGTAGATTTTAAATTTGTATTGAATTATGTATTTTGATATATTTAAATTATCATATAGACAATAAGTACTACCAAACACTCAATATTATTGCTTTGGAATAAAATATTGATTGAAATTTTTAATTTAGATTTTTACTTTACGTTTTATATTTTAATTGAAATCTTTTATAAAATTGTTTAAAATTATTTTTCTTTTCTAAATAAACTAATCGCAAATTAAATTTTTACTGTCCATTTTCGTAATTTGATACTTACAAGTACTTTTTTAAATGATTGGCCAAACATAATTGGCTTGCAAAAAGCACTACTCAAACGAATTCGCCAAACCAAATTATTACTATTTTACAAAAGTATTCTTTCAAAAAGCAATTTTGAATAACACATTTTTCAAAATAAGTAATTTTTGACAGTTTGGCTAAACGAACTCTTAGTCACGTTTCCTTATATCTTGATGACTTGATCCACCTGTTACCACTAATAATTGTAACTTGGCCGCCAGGCTGATGTGAGAAAGCCTAATATATTTCACTATAAAGTTAGATTTAAATGCAAATTGACGCGTGATTTTACAAGATCAGCCCTAAACTTTGAGTTTTCTGAATAACAAAAGACGACGACAACAACAGCTACATTTCCCACTGCTATCCGTCAAGGGCCAGCCCTTAGGACCATTACAACCTTTGAAACTTCAAGATAATGGGCACGCCCCTCCATCTTTCCTCGCTTAAATACTAGGCTTAGTTCGCATGTCGTAGGGCTTGAACATGTGACAGAAGCCACAAGCCCTTCAATCTTTGCAACTTGAACTAAATCCCGGGGAGCGCTTATATAAGTATGATGTTCTTACCATGAAGAACGCACCAAGTGAATAAAATACTTCTACCCTCAATACCAATACATCTTGTAAATGTATTTCGTAGTACATTGAGTATTTCCCTTGCTTATCTTAGCCCCGAGCCTTAGATACTGGCTACTCATATTGCATGTCATTTATCTTTTGATTTTTATGCTTATGTTACTATTTCTACGGTTTCTGCTGAAGCTACTAATAAATTATCTTTTCTTATTTTTATTTTCATTTTCCTGAGCCGAGGATCTATCGGAAACAGCATATCTACCCTATCGGGGTAGGGGTAAGATCTGCGTACACATTACCCTCCCCAAACCCCATTTTGTGGGATTTTACTGGGTAGTTGTTGTTGTAGTACATTGAGTATTAGTAGTGAGAAAAATTAAAAGAAGTCGTCAAATTAACCTTGGGCAAAGAGAAGTTAACCCAGTCACAGGTCTACAAAAATTCCTGAATTCAGGACAAGGGATAAAATTTTCTGAAAGTGACAATAATGGTATGAATGCTATCATTTGATATTCCTCTGCAGTTCCTCAAGAATGTGGAGTATACATCTTCACTTCTCTGCAATGTATGTCGTCATTTGATATCACTCCTCTGCAGTTCCAGAAGAATGTAGAGGATACATCTTCAACACATCCGCCCATGTGCTCACTCCATCAGTCACTTCCCTCACAACTGATGCGACCTTATCCGTGCTCACCCGGACCTGATCTTTGCTATCCCTCTCTCGCACTGTCACCGATGACGTCGAATCAACAGTGATGGCAAAGGGAACACCGAGTTCATCTGTTCTTGCATACCTTTTCCCTATAGAAGTACCTGCAAACGTAAGCGAGAGCAATTAGTATGGAACACGTGGATGCGGCACCAGAAGGTAAGATGAGTCAAATTACCCTTTGACCTTTTTCTTACTGTAAAGGCCACCCACTGATCTATTTTAAATAAAGCAGGGAGAATCTAACTGACATAATCATATAGCACCAATCGGAGCAGATAACGCCAATATGCTTCCACATGCAACGAGAATAACATTCTTTACTGTCACCTCTCTTGGATAGGACTCTTACCACAAGAATGGCAGAGTAAATAGAATATAAATTAAGAGAAAAGAAACAAAAGCAACTTTTGAAGTGGAAGGAGCTGCAACTGTGCATAGAAGATACATAGAAACAAATTATACACAAAACAATCTGGACAAGCTACAAAGAATGATCCAAAATTTTATCAGGTCTATTAAGGTGTGGAAAGGAGAAAAAATAAAGGTATCATGCCGGACTCAAAGTCTGACTACCAAATATGTACTCAATGCATGTATCATCCATATTATATTATTATGGGTTCTGACCGGACTCAAGTCTGACTACCAAATATGTACTCTATGCCTGTATCATCCATATTATGGGTTCTGACAGTATTCACGCGTCTCTTACAGGGGAAAGTGACAAGTACGTGAGGGCACAATGAAGGGCAGAAATACCATTTTGCACATAGGACTAAAGCTAACAGTGGTTCACTCTCCTCATCTAGTGATACCATTTGCATTAAGTTCCGAACGAAGCATCGCACAAAGGAATCAATCAAAATACTCTTAGCAACATACCTGTTATATCGATCTTATGTGAGATTCCAGCAGCAGTCAAAGACTTTGAGATTAACTTGGCAACTTCTTCATATTGTTGATTCTGAACCAGTGGAAAAACAGTGCATTTGATGGGAGCCACTAGTGGTGGGAAGCGGAACACATTTAGCTGCTCATCTCCACCTTTACTTGGCCTTGTGTAGAATGAATGCTCATAAAGACAATATATTATCCGCCCAATTCCAAATGAGGGCTCAATCACTGAAGGTGTAAACACCCTTTGGTGCTCTTTCTTTTTTTCCTTGGAAATAGAGACCATGTTTTTCTTAATGGTGACATTCTTCCCGAGAGTACATACATGGAACTCTACCTCTCCCTTGGATTCCAGATCAGCCTTCATCTCCATAGCCACCTTTTCTTCCATTGCCTGGTGTAAACAAAAGTAAGCAGAACAAATCAGCATTGCTTTCTTTCCATCAACTGTAGCTTATCAAATAATGGAGGAAAAGAAGATCTATAAAACCGAATTTTTTATTAGCGCCTTTTTTTCTAGCTCCTGAAATTATTGCAAGTTTTTTAATGGAGTCAAGTAAACATTTAGGCAATTTGAGTTTATTCAAGAATGGCAAATAAGTCGATACTCTAGTTAGATTGAGAGCTTCTCTAGGTTAAATTTCGGTTGACAACTGTGCACAACCATAATAAAGCCCTGGATATAATTACCTAAATCCAAAACATAGCAGGTTTTGTCAAATGAACTGTCATTCTACATCCATTCATAAGCCTAAAAATTAAAAAAAAATTATTAAAAAAAAAAAAAAAGCAAAATAGCCTCAACAGACTCAACTCACTAATAATGTGGCACTATCTAACATTACCGTGAGGCTAGGTCAGGCATGCTAGATAGTACCACAATAACAGTGAGTTGAGACAGCTGAGGCTATTTTCGACCTCAATTGCTGTTCACGAGGTGTTTTGGGGTCAAGAACTTATGAACAACTTTGGCTGTTAAACTTGAAGAGGACAATCAATAACAGATTTGCAAGTGGCAGTTAAATATCAAATCAACACATGCATAATCCCCCCAATCCATCCCTAGTTTATAGAGGACATATAAGGAGATCAAAGGAGTCTCTCTCGTCATCCTGCAGAGGATTCTGAAGAATTCAAGGAACCAACAGTACACACAGTATAATGTCGTAAGGTTCGCCTAAGTTTTCCAGTATCACAGTTGAATCTTAGCCAATTTAATAATGGCAAAAAAACAACCTCCAATTCTGGTACATAAGGAAACATTTGTGGGTAAAAGAACCAATCTTGATGAAAGAAAATAAATCGGCTGTTGCTAGAGAATGGTGGTCAAAGATCAAAACAAGAAGAAATCGGACTACATACAGGTAGAATGGAAAGGTGAGATATCACCATCCAAATTTAAGATGTAACCAACAATATGTTTGCAATTAATCTCACCTACCAAAAGGAAAAAGAAATTTGCTATTTGATGTCATTGATATCAAAGAGCCTGCTCAATGAATTATAATTCAATGAAATTATAATACTACACAATCTTAGCTTTGAGAAACTGATTTTTGATACTCGCCTTCAGATTCTAGGAAGGATGCCATTATTAAACTTTTCCTCTATTTCCTGTGGTACTTATGATTTCTGCAATAATTTACTACCACTTTTTCTTGATAATTATGAAAAACCAATCTTTCATTCGAAAGCAATGACACTTCTTCTGGATCACTAGCCATTATTCATCAACCAACTACCGCCAGTACATTTTACAGCTCTAAAGCAGAGCTCCAAAATCAAAACTTATCTGCCATTCTTTATGCTGGCATATATTTACCTATCAGCGTCCTTTCCAGCTTCAGCTTCGAATAACCAGCCGTAGGTCCCTTTTCAAGATCTACTAGGTATATCTTTATTTTGTTCAAAAAAGAGGTAGACCCCATGCTTGTTCTGCTCAAGTAAATCTAGCTTAGCTGAGAAGAGAGACTGTGGCATCTTATTCTATTTTTAAAATGATTTTCTGTTAAACCAATCAATAATGAGTTTCATTACAGCAGAAACCTAATAAATATTACCTAAACATCTTACAAAATCAGCATACTTAAGAATTTCCAGTTCTAGCAGTGAATCCTAATAGATTTTTATTTTGATATATCAATTGCAAACCAAAATGGATATCTCTAAATTTACTTATTACATAACCTCATATCACAATAAAATCATTCATTAAATTCACAGACCCCTTTCCTTCCCTATGGCTAGATGGGTTGGTAACTAAGAACGGTCAGGTTGCTTGAGACCTTACGACTGATGAAGAAGCCAACTGTAAATCTTCCCAGCATTAACTTCTACAGAAAAAGACATTTCCTTTTGCATTTTCCCTTCTTTTTCCTAAACTCTCTTCAGATGGAACAAGGAAAAAAATTAAGCAGAAATCAATTGAATATCGAATTTCCAATAAAATCACTAGCATTCAAAAACTAGCAGAAATTATAACAAGAACATAGTGTTGCAATTAGCACTGATTGCAAATTTCATTTTAAACAAACAAATGTAGGTTTGTGAAACACTTCATTGCGGTAAACGTGACAGATGTTTGAATTCAATTGAAATAGCGTGAGGGAGTGAATGCACAAGCTACCTCCAAGGATTCAGTCACCATCTTTTGGTTGCCCTTAAATGCAAGTCCGAGCTCCTTCTTCATAGGTGTTATTACCAGTTTCTGATATTATACAAACAATTGAAGTCAGATGGTTGCCGACATGCATACAAACCATATTCATGAATGCAACTTAGCTAAACTAACAGCAACCTCTACTTCTCTTGGTTCTGAGAATTTCTCCTGAGCCACAAGAGCTACAGAACTTTTTTCCTGTCATGAAAAAATGTCCAACATGTTATCAATGCGTGCAATAAAATATCCAGATCACCAAGGAGGAGAATATTTTAAGAAGTCAAAAATATATTGTGACACTTCAAATTCTTTTTGTTGAAAAGGTAACCGCCTGGAGAGTCGTTTTTAAGTTTTTAAGTGGAATTCCCAACATGCTATGGTACCCCGGAGTGGGGAGGAGCGGGTGACATTATAATATTTTTGAAAAGGTCTACCTTGGCAATCACATCACTAAATGCCTTATTATTTGAGATGGATAATACAGATGGAATACATCGGTTTCTGTCAGTAATGACTGAAGCATATTTAAGGAGAAACACTAGGGAGTGAAAACGTTAGCAGTTATACAAATATGAATAAGAATAAAACACGGAGAGAGCTGAGAATCTACATTACCAATACTTCATTGCCCCCTTATCCTCATCGAAATGTTGGATAATGTTATTAGACATGTTCAACATGTTAAGTTTAAGAAGCAATAGTCAAAGATGAAAATTGCTTGGTAGATTTTGTCGACTCACTACAGGGATAGGAATTGTACAGAAGGAACATATAGGAGGGCTCTGACTATGTAAATGTACTAGCACCATCTTAGTGCTAGATTTTTTCTATCAATATATCCATGACTCTGCTCAAAAACAAAGGATTAAGAAGCAAAAAGCCTGCTTCATTCACTTAAGATGAATCTTGTAAAGTACAATAACAAAACAGTATAATCCCACAAGTGGGGTCTGCGGAGGGTAGTGTGTATGGAGAACTTACCCCTACCCTAAGGTAAAGTAAATACTTAATAAAAGATCTAGGTGACGTTTTGAGATATCTTGCAAAACTTTCCCAAAAACATGTTTGTTTAACTTTTTCAAAAAGCCCTAGCAAAATGCTTTTTCATAAAACTCATTGTTGAAGAAGTGGTTTGAGTGTGTTTTCCCAACAAAATTCTTTGTTCATTCATAAAGCAGGAACAGATTTTCGGATAAACTACAGCTATCCTAACTCTTTGTTAAGTAAGCTAAAACGCAAGGTTAAACTTTTACCGAATGGGCACGCAAATCATATGCAGATCTATCGGCAATCCCAACACATTCAATCCAACCGTAAGAACTCTCAATTTCAGCATCCCAACAATCTGCAGCATAGTGAGCCATCTCATTTGCAAGATGCTGACGGAAACGCAGACGCTCTTTGTCTATTCCAAGTCGTGTTAGGAAAAGATAAACTCTCCCAATGAAGTATCCAAGTGTTTCATTATTGACAATTCCCTGCCCAAAGTTGGTTTAAATAGTGAAGTTAAGGCTTGCATAAACAAGCACAAACAAGACGAACAAGCATGAAGACAGAAAGGAAACTCACACTAGAAACAGCTTCACCAAGCTGAAGTCTCTTTGCACATTGCCCAGACACTTGTTCATCCCTAGGAAACATTAGAAACTCCAGTTTTGCAACATCCAAAAATTTTGGATGAGATTTGTCCTGGGGATCAACGAAATGCTCAATTTCTGCCAGAGTGAACTCACGCACTCTGAGAAGACCTTGTCGAGGAGATATCTGCACAGACAAATTCTACAACGGTTAATTCCTTTTGCAACATGATCAGCACATCTGATGGGAAAAGAGTTTCTTAATTAGCTTAATCAGGTTCCATGGTTTACCAACACGCATAGGATAACTATATCCAGAATAATAAACATAAAGGAATTGCAGAAAGACATTTTCATTTCTCAAATCAAAAGAATGGCTCGTGACCTCATTTCTAAAAGCCTGACCAATTTGAGCAGCAGCAAAGGGAAGCTTATTTCCGTTATAATAGTAAAGATCTTTGAAATTTACAAATATGCCTTGTGCTGTTTCAGGACGCATATACCTGCATCATGAGAAAACAGTAGCACTTGAGTGAGACGAGCTTTAAAAGAACCACAATCATATAATAACCAGCATAGGTAGTTCCGAGAGACTTCCTAAGAGATGACAGACTCTCAAGTTCAAATGGAACTGTGTTAAGTAGGAGGGGGGGGAGGAGGAAAGATTACTCAGCATAAAAGGTGAATTATTTTGAACAAGAGCTCCACCATAATAAACTAATTGACACCAAACATGTCACTAAAGCAATAGATTTTTTTTTGGGGGGGGGGGGGGGGGGGGAAAAATGCCTCAGAAAAAAAAAAT
>ML277620.1:76576-208329 GCA_005239495.1 Nicotiana undulata
GGGGGGGGGGGGAGGATAAGTTCACTGTAACTAATAGATTTAAAAACATGATTCTCACCCTGGGCTAACGCCAGATGGACCAATGGATGTCTGAAACATTAGATTGAATGGATAAGGATCAGAAAGTGGATTCTTTGTATCCGGTGAAGTTATACCATACTCCTTTATCTTGGCACCAAGCTGCTCAGCAGAGAGATCATCCAAGACAGCAAGAATGTGCTTCAACTCTGCAGCCTTTTCCGAAGACAAACTGAAGTCTTTCTCAAGTTTTTCTTTACAATAATCCTTGAGCAAATGATCAGCTCGATAACATGTTCCTGTCTTCTCGTCCTTAACCATAAGATCAGTGAACTTTTCAACGTGACCTGATGCCTTAAGAACAACCTCAGGGGTCACACATGGGCAGTCAACTTCCAACATGTTCTCCTCCAAAACAAAATGCTGGAAAGTGACAAGAAAACAGAAGTCTAAAAACCATGAGAAGGTGAATATAAAGCCTAGCAGATCAAAAACTTGAGTTGGGTCTTTTAACCAGTTTCATGCAACTGCTTCCTGTCTTTTGGTCATATATGTCACATTTCTAACCCCTTTCAATTTGTTTTTCAAAATATCCCAAAAACACTTACTTTTATTGTGTTACGTCACCTGATACGATTATTCTGAGATTCTTTATTTACTTTTACAAAATGAGCCCCTTTGAATTTGTTTGACTCAACTGGTTTTTAAGCCTAGTGATTCTAGTAAGGAAGTTCATTTGGTAGGAAGGTGTGAGGCACACCTATATCCCTCGTGGAACTATGGTTACCTATCTTATTCAAGGTTCTTTTATCAAGTGGTCACCTTTGTTTAAGTTCTAAATATTGGTTAACGCGATAAATGAATAAATAACTTAGGTTATTTAAGGATTTAAGTTATATACATAGTGAGCATAAAAATTCAGTGAGAAATTAGTTACCATTTATACTAGATTACCAATTAACGATTAACATTAAAAATTTCCAGTAATTACCTAATACATGACCTGATTGTGTCAATATTACACTGTAGTGCGTAGAACTTAAACTCTTTCAACATATATGAATTGTTCGTGAGAATCAAAATGCATATCCGCCAGCTCTTACTGCGTGGAATTTAAGCATTCAACTTGGAATATATTTAATGAGATACTGAAACACTAGCACGGAGTGTGTGAAGCTAACCTGACGCCAGAAGGCGAGTACATTGGACTTGACAGAACAGCCAGGGGGACCGTAATCATAAAGGCCAGCGACGCCACGATATATTTTGAAAGATGGAATATAAAACAGACGGCGCTCGAGAGTGTTCACGACGTTCTGACGGAACGCATCTCTGCTGGCGGACGACGAACCGCCGGAAGCGGCTTGAAGCTGGCTCTCGATGGATGATTTCTCGAGCTTCAACGCGTTTAAAGCTTGAACGGCGGCTTCGATTTCCGGTTTGGAAGCACCGGACGACTTTAATTGGCGGACGGCGTTGCCTTGGAAGTCAATGCTCGATTGCTTCTGAGCAAGAGCTTGGCGGAGTGAGTCTTCGGCGGCGGCGGCCATTGTTGCGGAAGAATGAGGAGCTCCGGTGTAGGGTTTTAGAAATGAACGAGTGGGGGGAAGATGAGTGGAGATTACGCGGTGGCGAAGGGAAAACGCGCACGTAGTAAGAGCACGAACGATACGCATGCGGCACTGCCACTGTGCTTCTTTTAGGGTTTTGTGCTGGCGTATACATTAAACACAAAATGCAAATAATTTTATAAAAAATAAAAATAAAGACGTTAATTGCACCCAAAAGCTGAGTAAGTGTTTGGATATAAGAGTGGAAAAATTCGAAAAAATAGGCGGTTGGACATGAATTTTAAAATAAATTTTTAAATTTGAAATTTGAATGAAAGATGAAGTTATGTTTGAATATAATTTTTGCAACATATTTGGATGTCTTTTTTTGTAAAATCATGAAATATGATTTATACCTCATAACTTGTAAAAAATATCAAAATCACCTTATTTTAATTATCCTACTTGAAATAAATAATCAAACGTGCTATTGTTTAACTATTATCATATTTTGCTTTACTTCACTACACAAAAGATGCAAACGGGCATGCATATTCAAGTGAAAATGCATTTTCAATTGAAAAACTGGTAAGAACCAGTTTTTCAAATTTGAAAATACATTTTCAAGTGAAATTGGAAAAAACGGGTTGAAATCGATAACTAAACATTGTTTTCAAAAAAAAATGTCAAAAGGCAAAATTTGTGTATGTCCAAACGGGCTCTTAGATTTGTGTTTGGACATAAATTTCAGTTTGTGTTGTTCTTTATGCTTTGTGATTGATTTGAGTGAAAATTTTAAAAAATAGCTTTTTGCATTTTGTCAAATTTTCAAAAATTCCCAAAATGCATCTTCAAGTGAAAATTGAAAATTTAATGAACAAACGTTGATTTCGAAAAGAAGTGAATTCTTTTGGGGGAAAAAATTCCATCAAATTTTATGTCCAAACGGGCACTAAGTGAGAGGGAATACTCTCTAAATAATAATATTTTTTTGTATATATATTGATGTATGTTGTAAAACCTATAGTGATGGTAGATGTCCACTACTCTTACTACTTTCACCCATGATGTATATAATCTCCCACTACTCATCACTATTATGATTGTAACTCTCACACCTCCATAACTCCTCCCCATGATCTTCCCTTATGACCTCAAAGGTTAATGTCATGTTTAAGACAATCCTTTTGTAACCCTATATGTAATAGGATAAATAGAGGCATGAAACGTGATATGGGATACACTTGAATACATGGAATAAATAAGAACCTCTCATCTCTTTCTTCTTACATTATTGTCTATTTTCTTATTTTATATTATTATTTTAAGCTGAGTTTCTTAATACGTTATCAACGGTAATTGTTATATTCTTCTAATATTTTCTAAAAGAAGTGAAAACCTTCCATGAAAGTTACAATTGCCTTTGCCTTTGCCAAGTGATAAGTTGACATTTCATGTCATTGGTAAGTTAGGTAATATCTTCTTAATAATATTACTATAACTCTTACTTTGACGTATTAACACGTTATTAGAAAATAAATTATCATCTTGTTCTAGCTTACCTTCTTGTTAAAAGAAAAAAGAAAAATTGAGATCTTGTCTGCCCTATCAGTTATATAATACATTTTTAAAAAAAATTATATAACTTTTATGAAAGTTGTGATTAATTCTTGAATAATTCAAGATCTTTAAATCTAAGTCATTTTCATTCAAAAGTTACATTATATCTATTACAATAATATTCTACTGATCATAATATTAAGAATAAAAAATTTAAGATATCACTTGTTGTTGTAGATGGTTCAACTTGTTGTTCAATAGAAAAAACATATTTTAGTTTCAATTAAGAACTTGTTGGAGACGGGCTTTTCTTTTTTTGTCTTTTTTAGTGTTTGATTGTCTTTACTCTACTATTACAGCCACGTATAGCAATAATCTTAATATTGGTGCATGTTGTTATGCATATAGTCATGAAGTGACAATATTTTTAAAGGCTTAAGGGTCCCTAGACACTTTGTCCTATAATGCAATATGTGGATGGTAAGACGGCGGGTTCAAGTCCCAGCGCACCATGAGGGTAAGACATTTTGTTTTAGTCCTGGTGCACCGTGTTGATAAGAGATGGGTTTGAGTCCCAACTCATTACGGCCTAACATGCCTTTATATGGGTAAGACATTGGGTTTCGGTTCAAATGCACCATATTGATGATACAATGATGACTAAAGAAAAATAATGTATTTTTCATGAAAAACCATGAAGCTTGTCCCAGTTGATTTGCTCCATACTTGAAGTGAATGTGAAAGAGGTGCGTAATAAGACTAAATGAAAACAAGTGGTTGGCCAATGAACATGGACATGTGCAAGATCAAAATAATAACAATCATCATTGTGGTAATTGTAAAAAAATAAGAAATTTTTACATTCCTATACCATATATGAAACCTTATCACCCTCCATGTTTAATGTTTGATTTAATTATATTTAGTATACCAAATTACCAAATCTATACCATAATTAATTTAGGATTATAATTAATGGGCAGTTTTTTACTCCTTAATTAAAGGGGTATAATTAATGGGCAGATTTTTACTCCTTAATTAAAGGTGTCCATATATCCCACGTTTCTCTCTCCCCATCATTTGTAACCAGCCGTTTTTCCCTCCCCTTTCTTCATCTTCTCCCTTCCTTCTTCTTCAAATTGTAGAATTCAGACCTTCGAGATTCAACAAGTCGAAATTGCTACATTCTGTTCTTCATCGTTTTCAGAAATTGGCGATCATATATATGTTCTTCATCTTTTCTTCTCTCAAATCCACCATTGACAGCCATTAAAAAGCTTGAAAGCTTGAATTCAAATTTGGATTTTTAAAAATCATTATTTGTTTGGATTGGGTGTTGTTGAAAATAATCGGGAATATGGTTTGGAGTTTATATCTCAATTTTGAGGGTTTTTGGTGAAGATGGGACTTGGTTTTGACTGATTTTCAGATTGAATCTCGAAGAAGAAGAAGAAGAAGAAGAAGAAGAAGAAGAAGAAGAAGAAGAAGAAGAAGACATATTACAGAAATTGTAGATAAATTGTAGTTAAATTGTAGTTAAATTGTAGATTGTGTCCAGAATGTAGTTAATGTATAGTTTTTTTGTAGACAAATTGTATTCTAAACATCATAATAACTACATTTAATATAACTACAAAATTTTCTATTCATCTACAAAAATTCTACAAAAAAACTAAAAATAAACTACAAAGTCAAACAGATCTCAATATCGTATCACCCAATTCTCATTCGATTGTAGTTTAATTGGGATTTTCGACATAATTGCGTTTTTTGCAGAAGATTTGTAGAAGTTTTAGTCATTTTTAATTTGTGAAAACAAAAAACAAAGCATCTACAATCAAAATACAAATAATCTACAATTTATCTACAAAATATCTACAAACTGGGTACATTGAATAGAAAGAGACGAAAATTAATACAGCGTGATTTGCGTTTGAAAATTTCTGAAAGAATCTTTAATTCCCCAATATTAGCGCACCTAAATAAGGAATTTTAATACTACAATGATTCCTTATTTAATGAAATATCTGAAAGAATATTTACTTCCTTAATTTTAGCGCCTAAATAGGAAGATTATATCTACTAAGATTCTGTATTTAATGCATTATATCTGTTTCGTAAAAAACTATTAACAGGGCGGGTAATTTTCAAATCATGAACATATTTAGTAATATAGTTTCCTATATGGTATAGGAACGAAAATGTCTCAAAAAATAAATCATAAGAGTTCTCAAAATAATCCTTCAAAGGTGAAGAAAATATGTATCAATGTGGTCTGTTAATACGAGACACGCTCAAATGATTATAGTCCATTCATTGAAAATGTGACTTGTAATAAGCATTGTAAATGTAGACTCATTCTTGAAGTGAATGTGAAAATATATATGTGATAACGATTATGCAAAAATATGCTTATGTTGGATAAACACCACAACTCACCTCTAGGGGAGGTTTAATGAATACTACAATGTGGTTACATGAATATGTCATTAGTCGCGTACATGTGGTACGCCAAGAAATACTTTGGCATGCCTTATAAAATGTTATTAAAAACAAAATTAAAACAAGATATGATTTTGCTTATGATGATTTTAACCATGATAATTATTATGATATAATTTTTTCCGTGAAGGAAACATTCACCATATGGTTGGTGTGACAAAAAATCTTGTAGTACAAAATTAATTAAGAGATCCAGATGAACTAATTTGTTACTACGGATAATTGAAATTGTTCTTGACCTTGATATGGTAGGAAGTCTTAAAAGAAACTTTTTGAGTTTCAAAATTTTAGTCATAGTTGTTGGCATATTGAGACTATAAATGAAAGAAAGATTGAACATCTTCATATTACTATAATCATATTGAAAAATATGAAAGATTACCTGACTATCCCTTTATTTGTACTATAGAAGTATAAGCATGATGATGGAATGACATGCCACAAGTAAACTAGAGGTTTACTTAAACAAATATTAGTTGGCATGACCTATTGGCCATCCCAGTTCAATTATGATGCGGAAATTATTAGAGAATTCACATTGGCCTATATTGAAGAAATAGAAGATTTTTCAAAAAAAATATCTCTTGTGCTTCATATTCCATGATATACCGGCTAAGGTGGGATTAAATCCCTTGACTTCTAAAACGAATAAAAGGTGATATATATATATATATATATATATATATATGCTTTACTTTGTTAATACCTGCACCCTTTCCCTTTTCGCTTTATGTGCAATTAATTGTTTATTTGTTCAAAGTATTTATTTTTTCAAAACGAAACTGACATGTTTCTTTGTTTCCCTTTGTAACTGCTTTGAATTATAATTGTTGTATTTACCGCTTTCATAACGTGCAAATACATGACAACATTCTTTCTATTGCTTATTTATTGCTGCATAATCATGCTCAACATCATATTCCACTTATGCCTATACAAATCATATAGCAACGCTTGATGAGTGGTTGCGATCTTCCTATTTATATCACCCTCTAAATTCGGAAAGGCTTATTTGCAGTAAGACCAGTCGATCAGTGGTGCAGTCGATGGTTCTGTGCCTTCTCCCTTGAGTTGTCTGTTCAAGGGTACCAGTCTAGACCCCCATAGAAAACCTTACTCTTGTTATATTGTGCATGCATCATGGTCAAACATATCCGGGTTAATGTGTCGTCCGTACAATAACCCTTTAAGACAACTTTATCCAAAAGTCCACCGGGGTTATCATAATCCCAACGGACGTGATCACGTTCTGTGCATTTATTTGGAGAACTAAATTTATGTATGTTAATTATAAGTGTATAAATAGTCGAGTCTGGTGGGGGTAAGGGCCTAACCATTTTTGTCTTGCAGAAAATGAGGCACGAGGTCCCAGATTCGGCATGGTCAGCAATATCCCTCCAATGCTCCTAAACTGGTGGGAAGACCTTTCCTCCAGTGATAAGAAACACGTAAAGAAGTATCTGGGAAATTTACCGTCTCTGTTGGACATCCAACCAAACAACATGTTGATTGAGGCCGCTACTTTATTTTGGGATAGTGAAAGAGTCGTATTACGCTTTGGGAATATTGAGATGACACCACTCCTAGAAGAGATAGGAGGACTACCTGGGTTAGTTTGGGAGACCCCTGGGTTTTTTGTACCTGAGAACCACACGGCGGAGGTTTTTTGAAAATGATGGGGTTGAAGAAGAACGCTGAGTTGGAGTATCTGAAACAATCATACATACCCTTTGGGTACTTATATGAAAGATACCGTCAAAGCAAATCATACTGTACTTATCATGACGAGTTTGCCATTACATCTCTGGGTCATATCCATCGTAGGGTATTCGTATTCATTGTATGCTTTCTGGGATTGATAGTGTTTCCGACAAAGAGGGAAATGATTCACACCAAGTTAGCCATGGTAACCAAGGCCTTGATGGAGGGGATCGATAGGCAAGCCTTCAGCATTGTCCCTATGATCCTAGCTAATATTTACCGAGCCTTGGAGCGTTGTCAAGGAGTAGTTAAGCATTTTGAGGGTTGCAATTTGTTACTGCAGCTATGGCTCTTAGAACATCTTCAAAGGGCCAATATCACCAAGAACTTCCGCGAAGGTCTTGGAATGACTACATTGCCTTCCATCACCCCAAATCGAATGACATATATTCTAGACAGATTTGCTCAGCCAGAGACTGCCAAGGAGTGGGTAAAATTCTTTGATAACCTAACTGAGGAGCAGGTGCAATGGATGTTCGAATGGTTCCCGACAGACGAATTCATCATCAAGCCCAGGGATGCACCACACCTAGTGCTGATTGGGTTGAGAGTCGTATATCCTTATGTTCCTCTCTGAGTCATGAGACAAGCAGGCAAAAAACAGGTTGTGTCGAGGGTTGATAAGATGAGCCACTTCCGAGGGATTTCCAAGATGACGACGTCCCCTACAAGTGCCAAACCCAACACATGTGGCACTGCAAAATCATAATGGAGAAGAATACTATTGAATCAGACCGGTACCATGCAGGTTGTGCGCCTTTCTATCCAGCATGGTTGAAAGACGACTTGGACGGGTTAGTGAGGCCAGGAATCAACCGAGGCAACAGAATCATAGATGAGAATGCTGAGGCTCAAGTCAAGTACAACCGGTTGCGCAAAAGGATCCACGATTCTGAGAACGAGCACCGGGACATACATGCCAACAAAAGGTTGATCGAGAATGGAAAGAGATGGATATTCGTTCCAACAAGAAGCTGGAATACTTGGAGCAAGGAATAGTGGAGCTAGAAGGCACAATCATCAAGAGGGTCGAGGACTGCCAGAAAGCCGATGGAAATGAAGGAAGACATCTGGCTTTAGCGTACCTGTTGCTGGGACTACGCGAGCTAGGGAGCTTGTTCGATGGAATCGAGGATATCGAATTTAGGGAAGGTCCTTCTGGGACCAAGTAGGCTAGATTTACCTTTTCTCTTTATCAATGTAATAAGGCCGAGTGCCATTAGTGACTTTATTTCTTGTTTGTTATTTTAGTATCATTTTGGGATTCGACTATTTTTCATTAATGAAACGAAGCATTTTGGAATCTAAGTTCTCCAAATCAACTTATCGCTAGGCCTACCTCGGGCACAACGAGGCTCCCAAATTAGGACGCGCATTTACATTCCTACGATATGTGTTTAAATACTGCAAATATTTTCTCATGATCTTCACTGACTTGGCTACCTTTTGATTTTATTTTTGTTTTCTTTCTTTTGAGTATTCCCCTCCCCAAAGGTTGGTTCGTGCATTCTGGCATCATCATCATACCATACAAGATCCAGGGGCCCTCTACCTTCTCCTCCTCTTAGCCCACCTAAAGGCAAAGCGAAGATGGAAGACTTGAATAACATCATAAAGGAAAACATTACACCAATTGACCATCTAGGGCCCGACGAGTCCCAGGGTAGCAAGGATGAACAAACATTGTTTATTTCATTTACTAATGATTTCCTTTTTGTATTTATGTTTTTAAACAAAATATCCGATATTCCAAAACATTCGTTTAAATTATCGAAAATTGCTTTTGTGTTTCAGTGAATCAGTATTTATTATTATCGCTTTTCTCTCATACTTTTATCTATACAACATTACTATTTCCTGTCTTGATGAACCAATGACTGTTACATGCAATAAGATGGCGCGACAAAAGGACAGTGATTTAGAACAAGAGGATATCATACCCGATGAAATTGTTAGAGAAGTAAAGGACTTTAAGAACATGCTTAAGTCCAATCTGGACGAAACTGAGGTAGTCAACCTAGGAGATTCAGAGACTGTCAAAGAGACTCGCATCAGCATCCACTTGTCACCGTCAGAGAAAGAAGGGTACACGCAATTCTTGAAAGAATATGAGGACATATTTTCATGTTTGTACGATGATATGACCAGGATAAGTACATCCATTGTGACTCACAAGTTGCCAACAAATCCAGTGTGCCCGCCAGTAAAGCGGAAACTCCGGAAGTTCAAGCATGATATGAGTCATAAAATCAAGGAGGAAGTTACCAAACAAATCAACGCCAAGGTCCTCGGGGTGGTTGAATACCCAACATGGTTAGCCAATATCGTGCCAATGCCCAAGAAGGATGGAAAGGTTAGGGTTTGTGTCGACTACCAGGATATCAACCGGGCCAGTCCAAAGGATGATTTTCCCCTTCCACACATACGCATCCTGATTGACAATTACGCCAAACATAAACTTCAGTCGTTTGTGGATTGTTTCGCCGGCTACCATCAGATCTGGATGGACGAGAAAGATGCTGAGAAAACGGCTTTCATTACGCCGTGGGGAGTCTACTATTATAAGATGATGCCATTCGGCCTAAAGAATGTTGGGGACACTTACACGAGGGCTGTGACTACCATTTTCCACGACATGATACATAAAGAGATCGAGGTGTATATGGACGACGTCATCATCAAGTCCAAGAAAGCCACATCCTATATAGCAGATTTAAGGAAGTTCTTCAATAGATTGCGGAAATACAACCTGAAATTAACCCCCGCAAATGTGCATTCGGGGTTCCTGCTGGAAAATTAGTTGGGTTCATCGTCAGCCGCCGAGGAATAGAATTAGATCCATCAAAAATCAAGGTCATCCAGGAGTTTCCACCACCAAGAAATAAGAAAGATGTGACGAGTTTTTCGGGACGGCTAAATTACATCAGCCGGTTCATAGCCCAATCCACAGTCATATGTGATTTGATCTTCAAGATGTTAAAGAAGGATTCTGCAGCCAAATGGACCGAGGATTGTCAAAAATCCTTCGACAGAATCAAGGAGTACTTATCAACACCACCAATCTTGGTCCCGCCGGAGCTAGTTAGACCCTTGTTACTCTACCTTGCGGTACTAGATGGAGCTTTCGGTTGCGTTCTAGGGCAGCACGACGAAACAGGAAGAAAGGAACATGCTATTTATTATCTGAGTAAGAAGTTCACTCCATACGAGGCACGAGATTCTCTACTAGAACAAACTTGTTGCGCTCTAACATGGGTAGCCCAGAAGCTGAGGCACTACTTCTGTGCCTATACAACATATCTCATATCGAGAATGGATCCCTTGAAGTATATATTTCAGAAGCCCATGCCTACTGGCAAGTTGGCTAAGTGGCAAATCTTGCTGACTGAGTTCGACATCGTACTATGTGACTCAGAAAGCGGTCAAGGGACAAGCATTGGCAGACCATCTTGCCGAGAACCCTGTGGATGGAGAATACGAACCCTTGAAAACATATTTTCCCGATAAAGAAGTGTTTTTCATAGGAGAAGACATTGCAGAATCCTATAACAGCCGGAGAATGTTCTTTGACGGAGCGGCGGATTTTAAAAGAGTCGGCATTGGAGTTGTTTTAGTATCGGAAACCGGTCAACATTATTCGGTATCTGCTAAACTCAGATTTCTCTGCACCAATAACATGGCAGAATACGAAGCCTGCATCCTAGGGCTCAACATGGCCATTGACATGAATATTCAGGAGTTGCTGGTTATCGGCGACTCAGATTTTCTTATACACCAGGTACAAGGTGAATGGGCTACCAAGAATTCCAAGATATTGTCGTATCTGTGACATGTGTAAGAATTGAGAATGAGGTTCACAAAGACATCGGCACATCCCCAGAATTCGGAACGAGTTTGTCGATGCATTGGCCGCTATATCATCCATGATACAACATCCAAATAAGAACTTCATTGATCCTATTCCAGTAAAGATCCATAGCCAGCCGGCATATTGTGCCCATATTCAAGAAGAAGTAGATAGAAAACCATGGTTACACGACATCAAAGAATACTTAGGAAATAGAGAGTACCCGGAGCATGTAAACCATTCGGAGGTTGTCCAATAGTTTCTTTCACAACGGAGGAACCCTGTACAAGAGAACTCCCGATTTGGGATTACTGAGATGTGTCGATGCAAAGGAAGCTTCCAAACTACTTGAAGAAATACATGTTGGGACCTGCGGCCTGCTTATGAATGGCTTTGTCGTGGCGAAGAAGATACTCAAAGCCGGTTATTTCTGGATGACCATGGAAACGGACTGCATCCAGTATGTTCGAAAATGCTACCAATGTTAGGTACATGCAGATATGATAAAGGTACCCCCAAACGAGCTCAATGCAACAAGCTCACCATGGCCATTCGCCGCTTGGGGAATGGATGTCCTCGGTCCAATCGAGCCCACCGCCTCAAATGGACATAGGTTCATCTTGGTAGCTATTGATTACTTCACCAAATGGGTCGAAGCAACATCTTACAAAGCAGTGACTAAGAAAGTCGTGGCGGACTTTATTCCCAATCGGATTGTTTGTCGGTTCGGGGTTCCAAAATCAATCATCACCGACAATGCTTCCAATCTCAATAGTGATATGATGAAGACCATGTGCGGGACTTTCAAAATTAAGCACAAGAATTCTACAGCCTATAGACCTCAGATGAATGGAGTTGTAGAAGCCGCTAACAAGAACATCAAGAAGATATTGAGAAAGATGGTAGAAAATCACAAATAGTGGCACGAAAAGCTGTCATTTGCCTTACTGGGATACCGCACCACAATTCGCACATCAACCGGGGCAACTCCCTACTTACTGGTTTATGGTACGGAAGCTGTTATTCCTGTCAAAGTGGAGATTCCTTCATTAAGAATCATACAAGAAGTTGAGCTCAGCGACGCAGAGTGGATAAGGAGCCGTTAAGAGTAACTAGCCCTCATAGACGGGAAAAGAATGAATGTAGTGTGTCACGGAACACTTTACCAGAACAGGATGTCTTGAGCCTTCAACAGAAAAGTCAAGCCAAGACAATTCACACCGGGGCAGGTGGTATTGAAGAAGAACTTTATCAAGATGAGGCCAAAGGGAAATTCTCTCCCAACTGGTAGGGTTCATACATGGTTCATAGAGTACTGACAGAAGGAGCTCTTATACTTTCGGAAATGGACGGAGAAGTCTGGCCAAAACCGATCAATTCAGATGCAGTCAAACGATACTATGTATAACTCTTTATGCTTTTCTCAAATGACGTAATTGAACTACGCCTCACCTGATTCCCGCTTAAGAGGGGATACATAGGCAGACCTATGAGTTTGGTCACAATTCAATAAAATATCATTTCCCCCGCAATTGGAAACTGGGGAAGAATTTTGTGGATAACCCTCAAAATTCCGAAGCAAGTTCAGCCGATCGCAACATGTACAACAGTCAGAGATACCAATCCATCTAACTGGGGCAGAATTTTGAGGAGGACCCTCAAAATTCCATAGCATGAGAGGTTGCAATGTCTCGGACCTTGTCACGGTCGTCGGTTTATCTGAATTTCTTAAAATATATTTTTTCACTGCGTCTTTACAAAAAACCATGCAGGCATGTTTGTTAAATAGCTCTTTTTACAAAATGTTGCCCGATGGTGTAAACGGGATCATCAGACCAAGTAGAACGAATCAAGCAAAGCCAACAGGGACACGAATCAACTTCCCCCATCTACATAACTCACGATTTTTCTTTGGGTGCAGGAACAAAGAATAAACATGCTCAAAACAATTGTAGTTGCCGAAATTTGCTATCAGCACAAAGAATAAACATGCTTCGTAGTCACAATTCTCACAACAATCGCAGTGTCGAAATCCGTCACCAACTAAGAAATTCTGCTACTATTTGCTATTTATTCTTCTGCATAAGGCTAAGCTCTGCCTTCATCTGCATGGGACTAAGCTCCGTCCCGCATTTTGCATGATGTTAATCTCTACCTCCACTTTGCATAAGGCTAATCTCCGCCTTCATTTTTTGCATGAGGCTAATCTCTGTCCTCCCTTGCATAAGGCTAATCTCTGCCTTCCCTTGCATAAGGCTAATCTCTACCTTCCCCTTTTCGTGAGGCTAATCTCTGCCTTTCCCTTGCATGAGGTTCAACTCTACCTCTGCATCTTGCATAAGGCTAATTTCTGCCTTCCTATGCATAAGGCTAATCTCTGCTTTCGTCTGCATAAGGCTAATCGTTGCCTTCATCTGCATAGGGCTAATCTCTGCCTTCCCTTGCATGAGGCTAAGCTCTGCCTCCATCTGCATAAGGCTAATCTCTGCCTTCATTTGCATGAGACTAAGCTCTGTCTCCATACCTGCATGAAGCTAAGCTCTGCCTCCAATTTACTTTTTTCACCGAGACTGAGCGCTGTCTCTCAAGCATTATCTACTTTGCTCCTCTTTCGGGCTAAGCTCTGCCCTCCAATTAGCAAGACTAAGCCTTGTCTTGTCGACATCATATTATTGAATTTCATGGGCTGAAATATCGCCAACCTATCCAAAGGCGTCATAGTCTAAAGGCATCATCCTCATAGTCGGAAAACACCATGTCATGGCCTGAGGATCTCTCTCAAATTTGCATATCATTATTCAAAGGCGTCATAGTTTGGAGGAACCATCTTCATGGCCCGAGAACATCATTTCATGGCCTGCGAATCTCTCACTGAACAATTCATGGCCCAGGATATCATGGTCTAAGGACGTCATCCCTAACCGTTCGAAGACAGCTTTCATAGTCCAAAGGGAACCTGCATCATGTTTAAATCTATGCATAATATATGCTTGTAGTATTCTTATTTGCAGGTGACCCGGCAAGCAATCGCTATCCCAGCAGGAGCGATCCCGCTCTAGTTCACCAAACTGTACCTAACCTAACCTCTCTCGTGAACCATGTCACCAAGATATTGCGTCCGTTCTTGTGATGACTTCATCGGTATATTTCACCGATGAATCCATAACTACACACAGCCTGATTTCTGTAAAACTAGGGAGATGTAGGTAGCCCAGAAGCCAGAGTGCAACCTAAATCTCTCAAACCGTTTCGTTCGGTCAAAATTGGCCATCATATCTTTACCCGACAACTGTTTCATCCTTTCTGGGTAAAGAGGGCAGCTGTTGATACCCAATTTTTCCTAAAAATATTTTGAATTGCATATATACCTTCAAAATCATGCATTAGTATCAATTGGTATTTTTTCACAATTTTTCTACATTCTTATTAATTTGCCCAGTATTTTATTTCCAACAAATAATTACAAAATTGCATCACAAATGATTTCAAAGACATTTCCTGATCTTATTTATTATTTATGGTCCTATTAAGACCAAATTATTCCATTAATAACCAAATTGGCACCTCTTGGCTATAATTGCAATAACTTTGCAATTATAGCCCATGCATATAATTTGTGTGCTATTTTTCACCAGAAATTAGTCCTTTATATTTTTAATACTAAATAATCATTTTAAAAATATTTTCATGCATGGAATTCATTTTTATAATTAGTAATTATTTTATAAATTATTTTATCTAATTTAATTTGGGTATTTAATAAATAGCCTATTTTATTTCAATTATAGCCTATATAACCAGCCCAAACGCCTAATTACATTGGCCCAATACACCCAAGCCCAAATTCTACCCTTGCCCGACCCAACGTTTGCTAAATTCTGGATGTTGATCAACGACCCAGATTAATTCTTACCTTAATTAACCTAAGACTACCCCCCCCCCCAACCCTTCACTCTCATCTCACACTCGATCCTCACCCTTCCCTCTTCTCTCCCAAACTCTCTCTGCCCTAACCCTAATTTCCCATCGTCGTTGCTTGCCTGTCTTCGACTATGGTGGACTACCACCATCCTCAAGCTCTAACGGCTCTCCTACGCCGGGATTTTTGATATCCTTGAAGTCCTCAAGGGACCAGTGGCCAATCCACTCACACCTTGTCATGTCCTCACCAGTCTCAGGCCGTCATGACTCGATTTGAGTAAGATCGTCCTATTTTTGGCTAAACCTATGGTTTCTAAGCCGGTATTTTTATCTCAGGGTTATTTCTCGAAACCCTAATCTCGTCTCCTAAACTCTTTAGATCTATAACAGATCTGAGGAGGTTCGAACTATTTTTACTTGTTTTTATGAGAAACCTTCTGATTTTCAAAACGTTTCTTCATTTTTCGTAACTAGGGTTTCTGAGATTCTTTCTTCAAAAATGATTTCTAATTTTTAAGGTGCTTATTCTCTGGTTGTTATGTGTTTTAATCGATTTTGTTATGTTTTCCCTTAACCTTAACTAGTTATGTTGAAACCCCTAATTTTTCAACACTGTTTGGATTCTGAGTTCATCCTCGTTTGTTTGCTGTTTGATTCTGCTATGTGTGTGATTGTCATGAATAGCGCTTCGTTTAATTTGAATATTTTGTGATTTCACCCTAGAAAGCTTTATTAGGGTTTCATATTTGATTCGTTCTGCTTATACTTGGTTTACTTGCTTATTCATGGAAAACCTGTGTTATGTCCCTTAAAACCAGTAGTATCTTGAATTCCGGATTCACTGATTTTCCTGTGATGTTACTCATATAGTCATATGCTAATTTCCGATTATTTTTCCTATTTTCAAAACCTTTAAATTATTTTTTACCTTATTATGTGATTAACAATGTTACTCATTGATTCTTACTGCTTATTTCCTTAATTAAACCTTTGTGTATTTACCCCTAATTGTCCACTCTGTACCTAGGCTATGTGATTTCTTTCCTTAATTGTTTCTTGTTCTATACTGTTAGTGACTCACTCCCTTAATTTAGGGAAGACCTCACCGATTTTAAGCTTGATTGATTCTGTGACTCTCCTATTACTGAACAATTTATTGCTTACCTCATTTGTCTAGCTCTCAGTTGCTATATATTCCCTCTTTTATTCTCATTAACAAGAACACTAGTTCAACAAAATCTCTCTCACACTTAAAATCTTTCGGCTCTCTCTCTTGTTACCTGATATCTTATTGAACTAGCCGGCTATAAGCCAAGGTTAGTTATTGCACTACACTTGCTCTATATTTTGTGTCCGCTCTACTTAACAAGTATGTTCTGATTTAATTCCAAGTTCAAAACTCTATGTGATCTCTTACTGCTTTAGATTACTGATTTCCAGTTTTATTCTTGTATATTACTTGTTTTTCAATATGTAACTAGCATGCTTAAATCCTTGTTTCAATTAGCATGTACGAGTTCTGTCTTGTTCAACTTATGACCAACATGTCTAATGCTTATTTAGATTCCAGTATTAACCTGCTTTCTAAGTAATTTATTACCCTAATAATGTTGATTCTATGTTTAACTATGTTTAGCACAACTAGGTTCTCACTGTCTATTCTGAAATCCCTATATCTGTACTATAGTTGTACGATTGACTCCTTGAAAGTTCTGTGCTCTTGTTGTTATATGCTATGTGTCCCCAGTTACCATATTCCCTGAGTGAAATCTGTGTTTGAATTATGCTGTTTAGACTGTTTGCTGATTTCTCACAAGTTCACACTATTTTCCAAATTGTTTTATCGCTAATCAATTCCTATTTTTCACAAAACTTCTTTACTTAATTGAGTCCTTTTCAATACTGTTTTTCACATCAAAACCTTTCAAAACTATGTCGAGCACTCTCACTCTACTCTTAAGTCCTTAGGTTCTCCTCCTCCAGTGTGTGACTGCCTTGGAATCCCTTTGAGATCCCTCTGAACTCTGGCACACTGGAGCTGGCCCTTCCACACTGCACTTACTCAGTTCTTGTTATGAATTCTAGGTGTGGGAACTGCCTAGGATCTTTGAGGTCCTTAGAAAACTCTGACACACATGGACATGAGAGTGGTTATGAAACTTTTGGCATTTGAGGTTATGGAAGACCTGGTATTCTCAAGGTGCATCTGGGCCTACTTCAGGATCCGTATAGTTTAACTTCCTTTTTTTCTATGGCTTATGTAATTCATTTAGCCATTGGCCTGTAATAATTATTTGTAAACAGATATCGGGTTAGCTAGTGAAAAAGGGAGGGTAGTTGTATAGTATTGTTGATATTATTGTGTAGAAAGCATGCTTTAGGCTTTACATTCTTTATATCTGCATTAGAATCCATATTTTAGGACTAATGTGTTTATCCAAATCATGCCAAACATGCATTAGATATCTTGTTCATAGGGTTTTCATATTTAATGCTTCAACATGTTACATGCCATTAATCCACGTTTTAACGTTGTATCATTAGAAATCCTGCTATTAGGACTAATGAGCAACTTTAATAAAAGGTTTTTCACTCTTGTGTGCATTTAGAAATCATGCCTTAGGAATCCTGTTTGCATTTGTTTCAGTACGCCTAGTTTAACTAAGATTAAGCAACTGACCATGAAAAAGTATAAAACAGCCTCGCATATAATTGTCATGTTTTTGAATAAAATTGGTATCAACCCCTTCACTCTCAGATTTGTATCACCTAGAACAACATGTTGTAGGGTAAATACTTTCAAAACTGTTTAAACAACTTGTAATCGTTATACACAGTCCCACGCCTAGGCAAGCCTTAGGTAATTAACCCACTATAAAACTGGAAAACTGCTTTCATGATTGTGTTCATTGCTTAGAGACTCACATGTTTAAAATCAGTAGGCAAACTGATAGGGCCCTGCCGTTGAGTTTATAAAAACAATGTTGCATATTTCTGTGCATTGATATTCACTCAGATATCCTGTTTTAGGACCATTTCTAATGAAATTGCCTATGTCTGTGTTTGAGACGTGTTGTTTATATGCATTATGTGTGGAGGTAAATTTGAGTTTTTAACTGCTTTTTGCACTTATCTGCTAGTCCTAATTGTTCTTGACTGTCACCTAGAATTTTGTCCTTTAAACCTTAGGGGATTGTCTAGAACTGCCCATATTTAGAGGTCCTAAATCCCTCCAGGACCACAAGGAAGGGACGGGTAACAACACGCTTAGAGCTCGTTAAATAAAACTCGCTTAATAACCTTAAGGGGTGGGGTAACGGGTAAAAAAAGATATGATGACATGTGCGTTAATGCAACGTGTAGCCCCTCATTGAGGAGTGATTACCGGGCATTGTACAAATGTGATCCTATAGGATAAACAACTTAGGACCTCCCTTACTCTTTACATATGTGTGCTTAGACTGTGAATCTATTAAAAACCTTTATCACATATGTGTGCTTAGACTGTTGATCTGTAAAACCTTTATTTGCTTACTTATGTGTGCTTAGACTGCCTATTTACTACTTGATTAATTCACAAAGTAAGTTTGGCCGGGACCCACAGTTGTGGACTTCGAGGGGTGCCTAACACCTTCCCCTTGAAGTAATTTCAAGCCCTTACCCAATCTCTGGTTATTCAATCTATGTTGCAAGTAACCCTTAGTAGGTGCCCTAACGCACCTTAATTCATTAGGTGACGACTCTTCAAATTCCTTACACCACTTATCCCAAAAGGAAATGAGTTATCCCAATAATGTCAAAATCCTGACTGATCCGAGAGGAGAGGAAAAAGGGGGCGCGACAAGTTTATGAGAAATTTAAATATTGACATAGTTTTATTAAATTCTTTAAATCAATCAATAGTAATATTTCGGGAAGTAGGCTTGCCTAGTAACACGATAGGCGCCATCACGGCCATGTTTGGATTTTGGGTCGTGACAAGGTGGTATCAGAGCCTATGTTACATAGGTATCACGAGTCATGAGCGTGTTTAGTAGAGTCTTGCGGATCGGTACGGAGATGCCTGTACTTATCTTCGAGTGGCTGCAGAACCTTTAGGAGAACTTCACCTTCTTGAAGTCTTATCGTGCGATATTGATTCAGCTTGAAGTGTAACTCTTTGAATTCCTTCCACGCATTCGTAGGCGCACATGAGCGCTCGTTATTAGTTGTGCATCGACTGATTGTGATTCCTGGATGAGGTGCGAGATGTGATTTCTGCGTGTTGATGTCGGTCCATTCTGGAGGACTTGAGGTCGGATTTTGACTGTAGCTTGAGCACTGAAGTGTTGATTGTGTGAGCGTGTGCTTGTGGACTTATATGTCCGTTAGTGTCCTTATTAATGGAAATGGTGACTGGATGGATATGTGATGAGTATGATGTGACCGCGAGATGAGTTCATATGATTTGAATGTGACGAGAAGGATTTGCTTGAGGTGTTAGAACGAGGCTCTGTTTGATAAGAGGTTTATTTCCAGCTTATGGTTGTTTTGGGCAGATGTTGTGATTTTAGGTATGTTTTGTTTTCAGAGTCGTTCGAGGACAAATGTTTGTTTAAGAGGGGGAGGATGTAACAACCCGACCAGTCGTTTTTACCAATTTCACTTTGCTCTGTTTTTTAAGGGCATGAATAACTCCGTATGATGTGTTATAACTTATGTGAGTCGCAGGTTGTGGTATTTCAGGTTATCCAGAATTGATTTGGGAGAATGGTCTCAACTAGAAGCTCTAATTTTGAAAGGTATGACCAAGTTTTAGACTTTTTAGTAAACAAATTCGGATTTGGATTTTTATGATTCGATTAGCTTCGTCGGGTTATTTTAGACTTAGGAGTGTGTCTGGAATTTAATTTGGAGGTTGGTGGTAGAATTAGGCTTGAATTGACGAAAGTTGGAAGTTTAGAAGTTCTTAGGCTTGAATTCGAGGTTGATTTGGTGTTTGGTGTTGTTTTGGGTGTTCCAGAGGTTCGACTAAGTCCGGGTAATGATATATGAATTGTTGGAATTATGACGGCGTATTTGAAAATCTGCACTATTTGCAAATATCAAAACATACATATCTCCTTCATTATAAGGTTAAATTGAGTGATTCAAAAGCCTAACTTGACTAGAATTTCACAAGGAATCCATTGGAGGAATAAAATGCGAGTTTCAAGATCGTTTGGCATGAGAAACGAGGGAGAATAGCTGGCACAAAATTATATAAAATGAGGGTTTGTTCATTCGGTCATATTTTGAGTTGGGGAGCTCGAATTTGGGAGATTTTGGAGGAGATTTTCACCATATAGATTGGGGTAAGTATTTTCTTTGATTTTGGTTATATTTCATGAATCTATCTTCATTTTTGAGATTTGATTGATGATTTCAAAGTGAAATTGAGGGAGTTAGGGCTTGAGTTTTAGAGAGTTTTAAGTGAAATTTGACGGACCAAACGGAGTCCGATTTTGATAAATTTTATATGGTTAGACTCGGGAGAGGATGAGGATTTTGATTCTGCCATTGTTGACTGATTTCGAAACATGGGCCCGGGGGCCAGGTTTTGGCCGATTTCGGGTTTTTGACATATTTTGTAGTTTTTATTGTGGAATTCAATTTTTAGCACATGTTGATGGTATTAATATGATTATGGTTAGATTTGGAGCTTTTGGAGCTTTTGGAGACCGAGTCTAGAGACTAGGGCATCCCGGAGTAGGATTTTACGCTATTAAGGTAAGTAACATTTTTAACTCTTGCTTTGAGGGGTATAAACCCGGAGAATATGATATCGTGTGACTGTTTGGAGGTGATACCCATGCTAGGTGACATGTGTGTGGGTGTATACCTCGAGGGATGGAGACTTGGTTCGTCCCGTGAGGCCTCATGGCCATCATCTGTGTTTACGCAGTTGTTTGTTGTTGAACTTGTCCGCCTTCATGTTAGAGATCATGCTTAGACTTTATTCATGCTCACATTATTTGTACTCAGTCATATAAATTATTGTACATGTTTACCCCATTCTCTATTATTTGCTATTATGTTGTGATACTTGATGTGGATTGCGTCCCCTTATTTGTTGATGATGGTGAGGCTAGTGAGGTACATGATTGAGTGAGACCACCAGCCTGATTGTGAGGATATTAATACCATAGCGCGTGAGTTGTCCGCGTAGCACGTGAGTTGACCGTGCGGGTCGCGTGAGTTGTCCGCGTAGCACGTGAGTTGACCGTGCGGATCCAGGTATTGATATGATGGCCTGGTTGTGAGGATATTAATACCATAGCACGTGAGTTGTCTGCGTAGCACGTGAGTTGACCGTGCGGGTCCGGGTATTTATACCATAGCGCGTGAATTGTCCGCGTAGCACGTGAGTTGACCGTGCGGATCCAGGTATTGATACGATAGCACGTGAGTTGTCCGTGCTTAGAGCTTCGAATTTGGAAGCCCCTCCGGAGTCTGTACACACCCCTAGTGAGCGCAGAGTGTTGAGTGCATTGAGTGTTGAGTGCGACTGACGAGTGATGGAGTGACATTGTTGTGAGGTTGCATTTACTTTTGATGTTGTTGTATTTATATGTTAAATTTCTTTGTGGTATTTACTGAGTTATGGAATTTACTTGTTTATTTTTGTTTATTTTTAAATTGTGAAAATAAATAATTAGACTGTTCTGCGTAGCTTGTCACTACTGCTCAGTTCCTTAGTTATTTCTGTTACTACTGAGTCAGTTGTACTCATACTACACCCTGCACTTTATGTGCAGATCCAGGTGAGTTAGAGTGAGGCGATCGTTAAGTTCAGGCCGGCTATCTTTGGAGACTGCAAGGTAGCTGCTAGCGTCCGCAGGGCCTTGTTACTCCTTTATCATTTAATTCCTTTGGATAGTATTCACAGTTAGACAATTACAGATCTTTGTTCATAGTTTTAGACGCTCGTGACTTAGTGATACCCTGATGTTTGGGGCTAGCTTCCGTATCTTTATATGAATTATATTCAGAGTTGAATTAGTTTATGAGAAATTTAAATGTTGATATTGTTTTATTAAATTCTTAAACCAATCAATAGTAATATTTCGGGAAGTAAGCTTGCCTAGTAACACGATAGGCGTCATCACGACCATGTTTGGATTTTGGGTTGTGACAATGTATCTATCATGTTGAGGCAAACGGCCCGATCCCATTAGAATAAGAAACTTTGACGGGTCCTTGACCCCACCCACGAAGGGACAGGTGAGTTATAAGGAGTTTTGAGGAAACCTTTCGATGAGAACGCATATCGCGGGAGAAATTCGTAAGAGGAGTACAATTGTTCCGCGACTAATCATGAAACCCGTCAAATCTCTACAATAGCAAGTCTATTAGTCTACGCACGCTTAGTCTCAAGTAGTAATATAAAGTAAAAGAATTTAATAGGCAAGATATAACTCAAATAGTAGAGTTATAGCATGGCGTGTACCTGAGTCTACCCGGACAAAAACATGAGTGTAGCTACGTACGGACTCTCGTCACCTCGTGCGTACGTAGCCCCAACAACAAGTAACAATATCAATTACAACATATAGGGGTAGTTTCCCCCTCACAGAGTTAGACAAGAGACTTACCTCGCTCTGAAGTTCCATAACTGGCTCCAAAGCCTCCCTAACACCTCAAACTGTTGCATGTCGAATTAAAACTAGTCAAATTAGGTGCAAACCAATCAGAATATACTCTAATACCTATAATCAATCATTTTAAACAAATTCCCAACTCCGCTCGAAAAGTCGATAAAACCAACCCTCGAGCCCACGTGCCCGGATTCCGAATTTTTTGAAGATAAACATTACCCATAACATTACTAACTCAACTATATAATTTACTCTCAATTCCATGCCCAAATACGTGGTCAAAATCCAAAATCCTCAATTCTAGGTTTTCCTTCTAAAATCCCACAACTTGCATGAATTTTCATGTAAATATCTGTATATAATCCAAGTATTTAACTTGTAATAGGTGAGAATCACTTACCTTGTGTTGTTTGATGCAAATCTTCCCTTGAATCTCTCCAAAATCGCCAAAACCATGAGAGAAAATGAGCGAAATGAACAAAAATCGCGACTTAAAAGAATCTGCCCAGGTCCGTCCTTCTTTGCGATCGCGGAAAGACTATTGCGAATCCACTTCCTCCAAACTCCTCTCTGCGTTCGCGTCAGCTACCACACGTTTGCGATGCCTTCAGGCCATACTGCTTCGCATTCGCGGTGGAAGCTCCACGTTCGGGAAGGCTTAATGGCTCCGGGTCACCAACTCCCCTTCCTCCTTCGCGTTCGCGCCCCCTGTGTAGCGTTCGCGTAGGCATGTACCAGTTCTCCTACGCATTCGCGACTTCTGTGTCATGTTCGTGTTGAGTAAAATCCTCAACCCAAAATATCCTTCTTTGCGAACGCGGGAGACCTTTTGCTTTCGCAAAGAACAACACAAGACACCAACACCATCAACTTAACCAAATTTGGTTTGAAACTCCCCCGAAACACATCCTAGGCTCCCGGGACCCCGTCCAATCACACGAACCAGCCCCAAAGCATATCAGGAACCTTCTCGAGACATCAAATCACACAAAACAACATCGAAATCACAAATTGCGCATGGATTCTAGCCTAATGAACTATTGAACTTCTAACTTTCACATCTGTTCCGATTGGCCTCAAATTTTGCACACATGTCACATTTGACATTACAAAACCTACTCCAACTTCTGGAATCGGAATCTGACCCCGATATCAAAAAGTCTACCCTCGATCAAGTTTCCCAAAAACATTCAATTTCCAACGTTCGCCAATGACCACGAAATGGCCTACGGACCTCCAAATCCACTTCCGGACGCGATCCTAAGATCAGAATCACCATACGGAGCTATTCTTAGGCTCGAAATCCCAAACGGACATCGATAACATTGAAATACACTTCAACCCAAATTCATTAAATTCTTCCAAAATGCCAACTTTCCCCAGTAAGCCCGTAACGCTCCCGGGTCATCCAAAACCCGGTCCGGCCATACGCCCAAGTCCAAAATCATCATACAAACATGTTGAAACCTTCAAATCCTAATTCCAAGGTTGTTTACCCGAAAGTCAAACCTTAGACAATTATTCCAACTTAAAGCTTCCGAAATTAGAGATTTCTTTCCAAATCAACTCTGAACTTCCGAAATTAAATTCCGACTGCACGTGCAAGTCATAATACTTGAAGTGAAGCTACTCAAGGCCTCAAACCGGTGAACATTGTACTAAAACTCAAAACGACTGTTTGGGTCGTTACAACTTTCTTATCAAGTGTTAATGAAATATGTCAATCGTCTCTTTATTCTTCAATATTCATGTCAAGATTTTTTATAACTATTTTGAATTTGAAATGTTATTTTGATAATTCAAAATTAAGTATAATATATCATTATTTAGGTGCATCTTGATTTTTATATTTAATTATTAAATTCGGTTAACCTTGAAAGCATACAATAACGAAAAATTATTGTTCGACAACTAATAAAATAACTATTATGCGTTAATAAAAAAATCTCTCATAAGTATATTCTAATAGATTATATGTTTGTCAATATTTTTAATTTGTACTAACATATATTCACTTATCAAAACGTTATCTATAACTTTAACAAAATAAGATTGAAAAATATTCATGTAATAATGAAATTCAAAAAATTCGAAAACCAACAAAATCAAACCAATCTAAACCGATATAGTTGGTTTGGTTTTGATAAAAATCGAACCAACACGGTCCATGTACACCATGTTATTGTTAAATTAATGGGAGCGAAAAACTTAGAAAAAAAAACTAAAATAAGGATATTATAATTCATTGTGGATCATAAGTCCGTCCATCTCTTCAATTCTTGAGTTCACAAGCTATTAACTTATGGAAATTACATTTCATTCCCCGGCTCTAGTAGAAAGGATGATTTCTTTAAATATCATTTTTATTTAGAAAAATAATTTTATTATTTTCGAAATTTCACAATTCTTTACGTCCAAACGCCCACCAAGTATGATCCAGTCAACTTCGTCGCTGGATAAGAGTATGAATTTGTTTTACTAAAACGAGGGTTGGTCAAACAAATGCTAATTTAAACATTTTTTAATTCAAACTTAGCACTTGGGTTTAGGGACGACTTTTGGACCGTGGCTCTTTCCCGTTGGTGGTCTAATACAGCTGCAAAAGGAAACCTTTGCATAAATATGGATCTGCCCCGATAAATATATAATACATGTATAATTTATGTGTTATATGTGTATAATATATATAATTAATATATAAATTATGTATATGAACAGTTATTTGTGTAAAAATTCCAAAAACTTATAACCTATAGGTTCAACTAGAAAATATAAAAATATATGTAAGAAATTATTAAACATTTAGCTAAATCTGAACTTATAATTTTAAAAGTAAAAATGAGTTTAATTGTTAAAATTTAAATTGAAATGTCAAACTCGTTTTAATACACTATCGACCCTATCTTCTAGAACCCGTCGAGGTTGCCCAATTGGTTTGAAGGGCGGCCATTCGTATTATTCATAGGGATGACCTGAGATCGATTCCCCTCTCAATGCCTTCTGGCTTGCCTAGTGCGGTTTATATCTCCTATCTACTATGTGATTTGTAGGCTATTACACAGGCGGAAGCTTACCCAGTGTGCACAAAGTGCTCACCCGAGACATAAGCAATAGCAGAAATTGTAGCGGCCACAGGTTTCCCCTCTTTCCCGAAAGAAAGCCCTATCTTCCAAGTTCTATCTACTATTCTTGTAACAACGAAGGAATGGCTGGCCAAACACAAAATTAGGAGGACAATTGCCTTACAGTTTTAAGAAATACTTAAGAGCCGTTTGGTTCAAAATAAGGTTATCATGAGACTATAACTAAGATTATAACTCTGGGATTAGGATTATTTGTTCCACCTTTTATATGTAATAGATATTCTTGTTAATAAAGTATAAAAATTATCCTAATTTAACTAATACCCTCAACTAAATAAATGGTACATTTAATTTTAAACTTTATAATGAGATAGTCCACTGTCAAAGGTAGTATTCGAAGTACGCGTAAGCTAGTCAAGGCACGACAATTATAAATAAAATGAACATGTCGAAATTAACCTGATAAAAATGTGTAAAATCTTCTAAATTATTTTATATTAAATAAATAATATATAAGATTAGAATAATTGTAAATAAGGTAACTAGATTATCTTGTATTAACTATGTTAAGTAAAAAGAACTTAATTACACTAGGATAGGCATAGGCAAAACTCTTATACAAAGAGCCACAATATTAATTATTGAAATAGTTTTATATTTGCTCATTTCTCTTTATCTATGAACAAATAATTAAATAACAAATATCTTGTGACTTTATAATTTTGTACCTATTAACAATTGTGATAGTTGCATTAGTTAATGAATTATTATAATTCCAAGATTCTTCTTTTCTTGGCTTTTACCTACCACCTAAAGCCAACCCCAATATGAAAACAACCCTTTATCTTTTCTTTATTAATTTTCTAAACATTATTAAACACAAAGTCTAAGGGATTGTTTGGTTACTTAATTAGAAATATTATTTCAGCGTAAAATTTCACATACCTGATATAAAATGTTTGGGAGGAAATTGTACAAAATACATAATTATAATTTGAATAGAAAAAAACTAATCAGGAAAATACTTTATGTGTGTTATATTATTAATCTTTAATATCAGGCGTAAAAGTTTCATTAGAAATAGATCATATAATTACAACAACATTTACTATGGACAAATATATAACCACCAAAATCTGATGTTTGGTAGGAGGGATTAGAAAAAAAGAAAAGAAGAACCTATATAATTAACGCGGTGTTTCATTGGCCATATAGTAAAAATTTAGCTCAACATAACTAATGCATTTTTGATTGATAATATTAATAATATTTGTATTAAGTTATGTGAATATTTATAGGATATGAAATAAAATATTTTGTATTACCATTAAAGATTGTGGTTGGATAGTAAATATTTCTTCATTCTTAATTATGAATATCATATTCCTATCCCGAACCACCTAAAATGTTTTCGACGGAATACAAATTAGTCGGGCTCTAAATTAGGTATCAAAATTAAGTAAAAAATTCAAAAAACAGTTAGATTCTTTATATAATAATAATAATAATAATAATAATAATAATAATAATAATTTTTGCATTATTATTCACGATATAACAATCCTTTTTATTTATTTATTATTATTATTGAATATAAAAACAAACAGTCTAACCAAACAGCCCCTGATCAGCTGCACCAACCTTTCCCCTTAAACCCCTATTTCATCTTCGTTTATATCGTCCGTCCATCGTCAAAACTATAACACTCACCAACCCATTTTCTCTTTTCTCTCAGCTCAAAAATGGCTACCATTTCTAAGCTCTCAAATCCAGCACTCAATTACTCTTCCTCCACTTCTTTTACGACCAGATCTTCATCTACACCCAAATGCTTTATTGATCTTCGTACCAACAAAACCACCACCTTTGACCATAGATTTTCTTCTTCTAAATTGTCACTCGTTTTCAACCCTTCGATCAGAGGCTCCTTGTGGTAATTCTTTTTTTTTCTCTATTCATTCATAGGATTCGTTAAAATTAGACCTTTCATTTGGATCATAAATTTTTATTGCGTGTATTCGGACTTACAGTTGTTGTAACTTGTCTTATTTTATTTCTTCACTTGTTTTTTTCTTATTTTTTATTTCATATTTGATCACTACTAATTTTTTCTGTAAAAATTGTTTAGATTGCTCTTGAGGTAAAAAGCTTGCTTGCTGCTTTTCATTTATGTGATATGCAAATTTATTAATTTTCTGCAAGGGTGCAGTAGCTAGAAAAGTTAATTGAATAATCCGTTGATTTTTTACTAAAGTTAAATTCTTGATTGCTTACAGCTCATCTATGCCAAAAAAGTGTTTTTTTCTCCTCAAAAAAAAAAAAAAAGAGAAAGGAAAAGGTTTGATTTATTTATTTTTTTTAATTTTTTTTTAAATATTAGATTCATAAGAACTCTAAATTTGGTGCTAGTAGTGCTTGGATGAATGATCCCTCAAACTCTTGTGTTGTATCCCTATTTAAACTTATTTAAAAAAATCTCTAATTAGATTAATGTTAGAAATATAAAGTCAGATATTTCAAATCTTTACAGATGTACATAATTGTTACAATATAGAGGCCATGGTCGACATCGTTATTTCTGTACGTAATCTTTGGAAGCTACTTCTGTTGTACTCAATTGTTCATACCAGCATGATATTTATGCTGATAAATTTCTAAATCACTTTACTTGTAAAAAAGAAGAAATTTCAGATCTTAACGGATGTACATAATTGTTACAATGTAGAGGCCATGGTTGTACTTTATTAGGTCTCTACATAATCTGTGAGAATTACCTTTGTTGTACTCAATTGTTCGTACAAGCATGCTGCCATGCCCATTATGCTGATAAATTTATAAGATGTCACTTCACTTATAAAAAGAAGTTATTTCAAATCTTTATATGTACCCTTCTGCCTTAGTTTGTCTTTCTAACAAATGTTATACAATTTTACTGGCACGACTTGAGTAATGTTTTAATCATCAATTTATTTGACAGTGTCAAATGCTCGCAAGCTGATGGAAATGGAAGCACAGTGAAGAGAACAACTCTCCATGATCTCTATGAGAGGCAAGGCCAAAGTCCATGGTATGACAATCTGTGCCGTCCTGTTACGGATTTGCTTCCATTTATTGAGAGTGGTGTCAGAGGTGTAACCAGCAATCCTGCGGTAAATTATGTCTTACTGAACCCTTCTTTATACGTCTATTCTGTGACTGTGAAGATATATTTGAATAAAATATCTACAGTTTTTAGTTTCTACTTGTTAGTCTACAATTCCATCAATCTACCTAACTCTTAGCTTTTGATTATTGTAGATTTTCCAGAAAGCGATATCAACATCAAACGCATACAATGAACAGTTCAGGTAATCTATACTTTGATACGTTTCTCGTTACTAGTCGTGCTCAGTGTTATCAAAAAATCTCTAAGGCTCGTTGGGGCTTTAAGCGCAAAACGCAAATAAAGCGTGAGCTTTAATGAAAAAAGGCGCAACGGGAGAAAAAGTAAAAATATGTATATGTAGTCCAAGACCAATAATTATAAGCATGAATAATAAATATATGGACAAAAAAATTAAAAATAAATTACGGTAAAGTGAAATATCAATAGTTTCGTGCCGCCTTTTCAGGGTTGCACTTGTTGGCAAGTAAAAAAGTAAGCCTTAGAGCCTTGATGCGACACTGAAGCGCCCGCAAAGCGAGGCGAAGCGTTCATCATGTTTTGAGCGTCGCTTTAGGGCTTAAGCGCGCTTTGAGCGGTTGTGCTTTCTGGCAATAGTTTGTTGTTGAATGTTGGGGTTTAGAAACCATTTTGTTTGATTTACCGTGAATGCCAAAATTGAAGAGTAAAGGAGGATAGAGACACAAATTAAGGACATTTATATGTCCATATGATAAATATGGTAAATTTTTGTATGTATGCTGTTTGGACAAATATCCATACAAAGGTTGGGTTTATGATGGGCATCTGCATGTTATATCAATGCCATTTCCAATGTTAATCACATTGTAATAGTGTTTGATGGACTTGCAGTAATGTAGGTTGCTGTTTACCTTTTTCTTTTTAAAGGGTCCTCTCAACAACATATTACAGGAAATGAATATATGATTTCTTCACCTTGTGACTATTTGTTTTGCCTGTTTTCGACTCTGCGTATCTTCATTCACTGCTATTTTCAGGGAACTTGTTCAAGCTGGAAAAGATATAGAGAGCGTATACTGGGAACTTGTGGTAAAGGACATCCAAGATGCATGCAAACTCTTTGAATCAATCTACGATAAAACAGATGGTGGCGATGGGTATGTTTCCGTTGAAGTCTCACCTAGACTTGCTGAGGACACAGAGGGCACTGTAGAGGCTTCAAAGTGGCTTCATAAGAAGGTTGAGCGGTCCAATGTGTATATAAAAATTCCAGCTACTGCTCCATGCATTCCTTCCATCAAGGAAGTCATTTCACTTGGAATAAGTGTCAATGTCACGGTGAGTTGATTCCTTGTCATCTTTTTTGACAACTTGACGCTTCATGCATGAGATTAAAGATTGCTCGTCTTCTGGTGCTCATAAGAGAGATATTTGTATGGCACTGGATTAGTGAGTGATAAAGGGAATTTCTTTTTGTTTTTTTATAACCGTGGTGTTTTGCTAGCTCATGGGATACGTGCTACCTCCTACCAGCAACAGGTAACAAGTAACTCTGTCCACCAATGCTTGGACAGATGGAAAGAAATCACCTAGTGTTTTTGCCTCCGCCGGGATTTGAATGCGAGAACTCATGGTTCTCAACCCACTTTATTGACCACTAGGCCACACCTTCCCGTGCACAATAAAGATGCATTACCATTGAACAATGAATTAAGAATAAGAAACAAAGATCCATTACTACTGCGCTTTTAGGTCCATGTTTGTTTTTTTAACGAAACTACTCAAAATAATTTGATGTTTGGTGTGATTTTCATCCATTTCCTCTTTGTGCTTTATTGGTTTCGCGAATACTGAAGTAGCTCTTATGTATATGCGCAGCTCATCTTCTCTCTTGCGAGATATGAAGCAGTAATTGATGCTTACCTCGATGGCCTTGAGGCTTCTGGGTTAAGTGATCTCTCTAGAGTCACAAGTGTTGCTTCATTTTTTGTTAGCCGAGTAGACTCACTTGTTGACAAGATGCTTGAGAAAATTGGAACTCCAGAGGCTCTTGATCTTCGTGGGAAGGTAGCTAATACAGCTATGAATTTGTCTATTCTTTTTGGGATGTTAGAGAAATACAAGTGACAGATAACCTCATGTTGTCTTACTTTCATCACAGGCTGCAAATGCGCAGGCAGCTCTTGCTTATAAGCTTTATCAGAAGAAATTTTCTGGTCCTAGATGGGAAGCTTTGGTAAAGAAAGGTGCCAAGAAGCAGAGGCTACTGTGGGCGTCAACTAGTGTTAAGAACCCAGCATATCCTGACACTCTATATGTGGATCCTCTCATTGGACCAGACACGGTGAGTCATCTTATTGCCTTCTTGTTTGTGGTGATTGTGGCGCTGTAGAGTCGACGTCAAATCACTTTCTTGAATTGGCCTCTAATGGAATATTACCCCGGAGCATTGAATGGCATTTTTGAGGCCACTATTTAAGTTCTCTCCTGTTAGCCTAGTGGGTTATATTTGTCTGCAAAAAGAATAATTCATCATCACTTTTCTTGGTGTGACCTCTAATGAAATATTACTCGAGGCATTTGCACAAATGGCCTTTTTTTGAGGCCACTATTTTAGTTATGTCTTTAGATCTGCAAGAGGAATAATTCATGCAATTACCTTTAAAAGGGAAATTGAACCCACTTGGCTAATGGGGACAGAAATTAAAGAGATGGCCTCGGAAAATGCCATGCGAATAATCCATATTACGTTGTGTTGCCTGATGGTTGACCTCTAATTAAATGTCTGTTAGGTTTCAACGATGCCCGATCAAGCTCTTCAAGCATTTATCGATCACGGTTCTGTTGCAAGGACGATTGATTCAAACGTATCTGAAGCCGAAGGTATTTACAGTGCCCTCGAGAAGTTGGGGATCGACTGGAGCTTTGTTGGGTCTCAACTTGAATTGGAGGGTGTGGACTCTTTCAAGAAGAGTTTCGATAGCTTGCTCGACAGTCTGCAGGAGAAGGCAAACACCCTCAAGTTAGTGAGTCTGTAAAACAAGTTTTATGCTAGGGACTGAATAAATGATAAGTCCAGTTGTCTGAGTTTGCTGGATTTTGTAATGTATAATCTAAAAATGTTTGGTGGTAACACTTTTTCGTGATAAGGAATTTGATATTGGCTTTGGATTTTGTGGTGGTCGTCACTTGTCAGCATTCTAGATTGCTCCTGTTGCCGGATTTGAAAATACCAATTGGATAAAACGGTAAAGTTGTCTCTGTATGATCTATAAGTCACGGGTTCAAGCAGTGGAAGGTCTCTCGAGCCTTCTTTATCGTTCTCATCTATTTTACATAGATGATTGGTCCCGAGTGTGAAACTCCACAGGGATTAAAAAACAAATTCGACTTTTCCTAACACCAATAAGAAAGGATGATGTTTTCGGATAACAAACCACGCCTATGCGGGATGTCTTGTGCATCGGAATGTCCTTTTTTCTCTATTGTGTTATCCTGAGAACTCATACATGTCTTGCATTCATTGGTTTGATGTACACATCGGATGAGAACTCATACACGTCTTGCATTCATTGGTTTGATTACACATCGGATGTGACACGACAAGTTGAAGACAACTGAAGATGGAAACCACCAAAGGATGTGGTGCAGTGGATGAGGCTGCTCCGCCTTTAGCCAGAGGTCTCGGTTTCGAGCCATGAGAATGGATAAATCTTTGGTAAGGAGCGCTTCCCCCAAATAGGCCCTACGCGACGCGAATCCGGATTAGTCGGATTTCAATGCGGGTACCGAACACCGGATGAGAAACCAAAAAAAGATGGATTCACGATTAAAGTTTAAGACGTCGTAGTTCATTACATATAAATCTAGAAATAATGACTAGTTTGTGTTTTATTTTTCATTGTTATTTATGCACTAATTGAAATTTTTTTTGTGTGATTTTGTCCGACGATTCAAACAATCAATTATGTCTCAATTAAATAAAAAACTAATAGGGTTGACTATATAAGTTTCTATATTCATTTTGTTTTATTTTGGATTCGTTTCACTCTAATAATAAACAATAATTCTTTCGAGGGAAATTAAGGGAGAAGTTCAAAAATAGCTAGATTTACAAGTGGTCATTCAGAAATAGCCACAACTTCATAAGTAATCAAAATTTAGCCACTTTTTATGTAAAGATAAATCTGAACGAAAACACAGTTCAAAATCCGGAAAATACTCCATCATAATATACTGGAACTCCAGTATATTATACCGGTCCAACATAATGTGATGACCCAAAAGGTCATCCCGTGTATTTCTAGCTTAATTCTGTGTTTCGAGGTCGTGAAAACCTCCTTCTATCTCACCTTGATTTGCGTGCGTAGCCCGGACGTGTAGCCGGGAAGTCTTTATGTGAAAAACTGATAAAAATGATAATTTTGTATTTGAAATTTGAATAAAGTTGACTTTGGTCAACACTTTTGGTAAACGGACCCGGAACCCGTGATTTGACGGTCCCGGAGGGTCCGTAGGAAAATATGGACTTGGGCGTATGCCCATAATCGAATTCCGAGGTCCCAAGTCTGAGAAAAGAATTTTTAAGAGAAATTATTTTTTGAAAAATATAAGAGATTTTGAAAGAGTAATTATATGTGAAATCTGTGGTATCGAGCCCGTATCTTGATTCCGGAGCCCGATACAGGTCCGTTATAACATTTGTGTCATATCTGTAAAGTGGTAAGAAACAGAATTCATTTGACGTGATTCGGATCATAAATGCAAATTTTGAAGTTTTGGAATAAAAATTCATTGATTTTGGAGTTTAATTCGTTGTTTATGATGTTATTTTGGCGATTTGATCGCACGAATAAGTCCGTAGGATATTTTTGAGGTTGTGTGCATATTGGTTTGGAGCCCCGAGGGCTCGGGTGTGTTTCAAATAGGTGTCGAGGTGTTTTGAACTTGAAAAATCTAGTGCTAAGTCTGGTTTCTGGTGTCCAATAGTTTACTCTTCGCGATCGCGGTGTAACTTGTAAGTCATGCGATTGCGATGTTCAAATTGGAATGGGGTGAAATTACCCTACGCGAACGCATGGCCTTGGTCGCAAACGCGGAGCCTGGGGCAGTGCTCTACGCGAATGCGAAGGGCCTCACGCGAACGCGTAGTGTTAAAGGGGACCTGGGGTCTGGGTAGCTATTTACCTTATGCGAACGCGGTCGCTAGGTCGTGATCGTGAAGGTCAAAGTCCAGTATCTTATGCGATCGCAGTAGACTTGTCGCGATCGCGTATGCCAATTTTTGCCCAGTTATATTTTATTCAAAAACAGAACACACATTACGGGATTTTACTCCATTTTTCATAACTTCTTCTTCTCCACGCCTCCATAGGCGATTTTTGAAGAACTTCTTCACCATAGCTTCATAGGTAAGTAATCTTAGACTCATTTTCTTCCATTTTTATCAACACCCATTAGATTTCTAGGCCTAAAACATGAGATTAAGGATAGAAAATTAGGGATTTGGGTAGAGTTAGGGCTTTTTGATTAATTGGAAATTTGACCTCGTTTTGGGGTCAGATTTCAAAACAAATTATATATTCGGGCTCGTGGGTGAATGGGTGATCGGGTTTTGGTCTGAACCTCGTGTTTTGACCAAGCGGGCCCGGAGTCGATTTTTTGATTTTTGGGAAGAATGTTATAAAGTCTATAATTAAGCATTGAGATTGAATTGTTTAGCATTTATTGATGTTATTGACTCGATTATGTCTAGATACGATTGATTTGGAGTTGGGTTCAAAAGAAAAAGCGGTGCTAGATGCTTGATTTTGATCGTGGAGGTCGAGGTAAGTGTTTGGCCTAACCTTAGCTTGAGGGAATAGGTGTTGAGCCTTATTTGCTACGTGATTATTCCATGTTCAATGTATAAGTGAGGTGACGAGTACCTATATGTTGTTGTCAAGCATGCCCGTGAGTCGGATATTAGTGTGATTTCATTGAGGTTTATTGTGTTATGGATTTAATATCAACTTGGTAGTTATTCATTTGATGAAAATTCTTGGTTGTGAATACTGTTGAGTATTTTTTCGGTTGAGGAATATTTTGTTAAACTATACACTTGTGTAGGATTGGTTATAGTTGTGTCCACTGCCGGGACGATATTATTCATGTTGATTGTTCCTTTGCATTTATGGTTTCTTATTGTTGATTTTCTTGCCAAACTGTTGTTTTTGATATTTATGCACGAGGGGACATTCCGTGCCATGTTTATGTTATTTAGCACGAGGGGACATTCCGTGCCGTGTTTATGATATTTATGCACGAGGGAACATTCCGTGCCGTGTTTATGTTATTTAGCACGAGGGGACATTCCGTGCCGTGTTTATGATATTTATGCACGAGGGAACATTCCGTGCCGTGTTTATGTTATTTAGCACGAGGGGACATTCCGTGCCGTGTTTATGATATTTATGCACGAGGGAACATTCTGTGCCGTGTTTATGTTATTTAGCACGAGGGGACATTCCGTGCCGTGTTTATGATATTTATGCACGAGGGAACATTCTGTGCCGTGTTTATGTTATTTAGCACGAGGGGACATTCCGTGCCGTGTTTATGATATTTATGCACGAGGGAACATTCCGTGCCATGTTTATGTTATTTATGCACGAGGGGACATTTCGTGCCGTGATTATGATATTTTAGCACGAGGGGACATGCCGTGCCGTTTCTATTTACTTGTTTGTTCGGTGTTGTTAATTCCTGTTATTGTTTTGATATTTAAATTGTCGCCTTGTTCCATTATTTCATTAATTGCCACCCCTTTTCCCCAACATGTTTTCCCCCATTTTTGTACTTAACTGTTTATTTTCTGCCGTGATTTCTTTTATATATTATCAAACTGCACATGTGATATTATTTGTCGTGTCCTAGCCTCGTCAGTACTTCGCCGAAGTTAGGCTCTGCACTTACTCAGTAAATGGGATCGGTTGTACTGATACTACACCTGCACAATTTTTGTTGTGCAGATCCCGTTATAGGACCCAGTGGTTACTGATCTAGGTGGCTTCCTTCAGTCCATCAGGCGACACTTAGGTAGTCTTGCAGGCGTCCGCACTTCTATCCTTCTTCTTTCCCGTCTTTATGTATTTCTGAGGCAGTAGTACTTTGTTTGTTCAGACCTTTATTTGTAGTATTCATAGACGGTCCATGGATTTGTGACGCCGGATTCTAAGAAAGGTTATTATGGAATTTGTAATAGTATTTAATTAAGTTGTTAGATTCTATTTCTTCCGCACTTTTGTTTTTACCGATATTGTATATCACTTCTAATTGGTAAAAATAAAGAAACAAGCTAGAATAACCGGTAACGTCGGCTTGCCTAGCGGTTCAATATTAGGCGCCATCACGGTTCCGACGGTGGAAAATTCGGGTCGTGACACATAATATGTTGGAAGTTCATACACATGTGCTCCAATCTCCAGTATGTTATGCTGGAATTTTATGCGTGTCGGAGTTCCAACATAATATGCTGGAAGTTCATACACATGTGCTCCAATCTCCAGTATGTTATGCTGGAATTTTATGCGTGTCGGAGTTCCAACATAATATGCTGGAAGTTCATTCAATGTGCACCGATCTCCAGTATATTATGCTGGAATTTTTCATGTTACAGTAAAGTAATGGCTATTTTTCAATGACTTTACAAACTGTCGTTGTTTTTGAATGACCAGTATGAAAACTAGCCCGCCCTGCTATTTTTACTGAAATTAAAGGTTAGTTTAGTTTGTGAATCTCATTCTTATCCTTGCACGGACGAACTACAAATTTCTTACCAGATTAAAGAAAAACTTTCGCAAATATGGATTTCTTAGGTAAGTCTTTTATCTAATATTGGTCGGTCAAGCACATATGCTTGTTAGTCCAATTACAACTATTTATAGCCCGTTGGCCAAGCATCTAAAATCAGCTTATTTTGAGAAGTGTTTTTCTCAATAGTATTTTTAAAAAAAGTGCTTTTGGGGAGAAACAATTTATGTTTGGCTAATTAATTTGAAAAATACTTTTGAGCACTAATTAGTATTTGGCCAAACTTTTGAAAATTGCTTCTAATAGCCTGTTTGACCAAGTTTTTTTTTTTGGGTAAAAAATGAGGTGTTTGGCCAAGCTTTTGGAAGGAAAAAAAGTGCTTTTGAGGAGAAACAGAAACAGTTTTGGAGAAGCAGAAAAAAGTAGCTTCTTTCCAAAAGCACTTTTCTGAGAAGCACTTTTGAGAAAAATACATTTAGAAGCAGTTTTCAAAAGTTTGACCAAACACTAATTACTGCTTAAAAGTGCTTTTCAAATTAATTAGCCAAACACAAACTACTTCTCACCAAAAGCACTTTTTTAAAAAGTACTTTTGAGAAAAACACTTCTCAAAATAAGCTGATTTTAGAAGCTTGGCCAAACGGGCTATAAGTGTATTTTTCTCAAAAGTGCTTATCAAAAAAGTGCTTTTGGAAATAAGCTACTTTTTTCTGCATTCTCCAAAACTGCTTCTACCTCTCCTCAAAAGCACTTTTTTCCTTCCAAAAGCTTGGCCAAATACCTCAATTTTTACCCAAAAATGCTTTTGACCAAAAAAACACTTTTGGCCCAAAAAAAAGCTTGACCAAACACGCTATTAGATGTTAATGACTTGTATCATTAGAGCATTCACAAGTGAGAGGGGATATGGAGTAGAAACAAAATCATGGTTTTAGATGTATTTGGTACGACGAAAGTTTTATAGAATTTTTTTCTTAGTTTTCATTTTTGCATTTTCATACCTATTTTCAAAATATTTGTTTTTGAGTCCAAAGTCCATCGAATACAACCATTTTTTATATTTGGTACGATAAAAGTTATTTTTCAAGAAAAATATTTTGCATCAAAGGAGGAAAAATGACTTTTTTCACTTATGTGAGAAAGTCATTTTATTTACACCCATCATAATATTTTATCATCAGACACTCGGATTTGCTATATTTAATATTTTTCACTCACCCAAAAAAAAAAAAAAAAAAAAATAATTCTTACCTTGAAAAATGACTTCTTGGCATTAGAAGGGTAAGATGGTAAAATGAAGGGCAAAAGAAGAAGAAAATCTGAGGCCGTTATTTCCTTCCCGCGAAGCTTCTCTCTCCTTCTACTATCAATCCATATCCGATAGCATCAGCTGTTAGTTTTGAGCTGATTTTACTAAAATGGCGACGTCATCCTTTTCATCACTGGGATCATTCCCACGGATACCAAATTCATCAACTTTTACCAAGATTTCTTCATTCACGGTAACACTTTTACTAACTAGTACTATCTCGCTTTTCAATTTCTTCTTCTTCTTTTTTAAACTTAAATTGTGCTACTAATTTATTGGTTTTATTAGTTGGGGCAACGGCAAATTGTATTTACAGCATTTAGGGAACCAAATGTTGACTTATCCAGTTCCTCTGGTTGGTAATATTTCAGTTTCTTCATAGTTTATTTTCCTCCTATAATTGTGAAATTTTAATTAATTCAATTCTTTTTAATTGGCCTCAGATGGTAATGAAATCTCGGATTGTCAAACTGTAGTCGATCGAAGGGGAGTGTTGTTGTCATCAGTGGGATTTTTAGCAGCAACCATTTGTAATGCTGGGCAGGCAGCTGAATTTGCTGACAGTAATATCCTCTCCTATATATCTATACATTTTATTTTATTTCTGTTTTTTCATATTATCAGAGGCGGAAGCAAGAAGCAAGATTTAACTCGATAGGTTTAACCTTTAAGATTATTAAGATCGAACTAATTATATGTAGGAGTTGTCGCAGTGTGACCAGGAGGTCACGGGTTCAAGCTTTGGAAAGAACCTCTTACAGAAATACAAGCTAAGGCAGCGGAACATAAAATAGACTCAATGTCGTCCGACCCTTCCCGGACCTCTCTAATAGAGGGAGCTTAGTGCACTAAAGCCCTTTTTTCTCTCTCACACACACATACATGCTCCAACATTGAAAATGCTGGTCAGATGAACCCATTTACCAAAGGAAGTATCCGACTCCACTTATTACCAATAGAGTTCCTATGGACCTACCCGCAAGCCTTTTTTATCTATTGGAAGGGAAATGTGCCGTCAGTAATCAATCTTTCAATCTACTGTGACTCAATACCAAGCTAGTTGAGTTTGGTTATATGAATCCTGTGAATCCACTCCCTCTATTTGGGATGATTTTATATTAATATTAAATAATTTATCTTTCTTTTGGCCTTGGTTCGTGGCGACTCGGAGGCGGATGGAGCCTATTTTAATGGGTTCGACTGAGCAAATATTTTTGAAACTCAGTATAGATGCATATGTGAAAACACACTAAAATTTCAACAAATATTAAATTCTGAACCCATAATTTCTACATCAAGTTTAGTACTAAGAACCTAAGAACCTTAAAAGTCAAACACATCAAGTTTAAATCTTGGATTATTTGAGCGGCATCAATAAGTGCAGATAAATCTGAAGTTGAATATAAGCTGTTGAGAAAGATTTCTATGTTTTTCTTCTTCTTTTCCAATTGTACATCTGACTATTGAAGACGAAGAGACTCGGCTTTGCAGATATTTACAACAGCTCCTGATTTTAAGATGCTCTAAAGATGTTTTCCATTTTCCTTTTTTCCTTCTTCACCTCACAACTTCTTTGTCTAGTGGATTGTCCAATACTAACTTGATATAGTTTTGTACTGTAGATCTAGAATGCTAGTCTTTTTGAGGTTGCCATTACATCGATTGTAGTCTTTAGTTTGTTATTAATCGGCGAGTAGCTTGACCTTCTATGGTTGTCTTAAGGAAGAGCTGGGACATTTTGGCTCTAAATTTAGGGGGGACATTGCTCCAAAAACTTTTTTAATTTCTTTCATAATATAAAATGCCTACATTGAGAGGAAACAACTGTAATTCATTGATTATTTTTGAACATACAGTGCCTGCATTGAGAGGAAAGGACTACGGGAAGACAAAAATGCGGTATCCTGACTATAATGAAACTCAATCAGGTCTCCAGTATAAGGTTACTAATACGATATCATACATAACGAGCTCTATCGTGTTTTTCATGTATAGGTTGCACTGGATTTTGACTGAGTCTGACAAAACATGCAGGATTTGAGAGTTGGAAGTGGGCCCACACCAAAGATTGGAGAGACAGTGGTGGTAAGCCTGTGATGGCTCACTCTAATTTATCTCTCGCACCAAATTCGTTGTTTAGTGCCCGGTTTTTAGCGAGAATAATTGCAGAGAAAAGACAAGGTTTATTAATCAATTGACTTGGATTTACCATTATAGAAGCAAGTTAGAGAACTGCGGTTCCAAGCTTACATTAATCTGATTATTGTTTGGAATCGATACATTTCGTTTATCAATTTTTTTGTTTTGTCAATCATCGTTGTTATCTATTTGATGCTTTAGTTTATGTATCTTTAACAACTGAATTTAGGTTGACTGGGATGGTTACACGATAGGTTATTATGGTCGCATATTTGAAGCTCGTAACAAGACAAAAGGTGGTTCTTTTGAGGTACTAATATGGATTGAACAGTTTTAGGAACAATATTTGCAGTATTTTGTGTTACAATGTTTTTCATGGTTCATTATGCTGCAGGGAGATGATAAGGACTTCTTCAAATTCAGAGTAGGATCTCAAGAGGTGAGTTTCTTCAACAAACATCCGATGCTCTCGAGACAAGAGTGATGTAATACTTTACTAGTAGTGCTATATGCCTAAGTTTTCTCTAGTGTAAAAACCATGTTTTGAAATTGCATTATGTTTCAAATAGTGTTATTTCATTATTCATGCAGTTATTATGTTGTAAATGGGGATAACCAAATTATACTGATTCAACCGCACTTTGTTGGTTATGCTTGATCTTTTTCCTAGAACTTTCTAAAGCTATGAGAAAGGTTTTCACCAGCATTGCTGTTTATCAAATGTTCAGGTAATACCGGCATTCGAGGAAGCTATTACTGGCATGGCAATTGGTGGTATCAGAAGGTAAAATAGGTGTATTTAACTGAGAACAGATCCATTTACCTTTAGTTTACTGATCATTGTATCCTTAAATAAAAGATTTGGACTCTTGTACGTCAAGTTTTGCTAAATTTTGGATTTTTTGCACTTGTAAGACCAAGAGTGTCGAATGCAAAAGAGAAAATCCACCTCTCGCCACTTCAAACTAGGATATGACCGGTGGGATTAGACATAAATAGTGTGACTTGAATGATTCTGTATTCTCATTAATATGGGCTCGACTTGAATACAGTTACCTGATGAGAAGCAGTGCCTCAGAGGACGGTAGTTGAGTCTTCGCAGGTTGTGTTGATCTCCTATTTATATGGTCAATGTGGTTGTAGTCGGCCGCCCAAATGCCTCTGTTCTTACTAAAAATACTCTTTTGGTTGAATTTGTTCTTTTTTATATGCTGGATTTGATCTTAGTCAACTGAGACCTTATTTAGGCAGGGGTGGATGTAGCCTTATGTCTACGGGTTCATATGAACCTATAACTTTTCACTCAGAATATAGATATATATGAAAACAACAACAACAACAACAACAACTACCCAGTAAAGTCCCACAGAGTGGGTTCTGGGGAGGGTAATGCGTACGCATACCTTACCCCTACCCCGATAGGGCAGAGAGGCTGTTTCCAATAGACCCTCGGCGCATGAATAGATATATATGAAAAGACCTCCTAAGATACCAATAAATATTAGATTTGAACCCATAAATTTTAATAATATAATGAGTTAAATACCGAAAATCCTAAAAGTTGAATTCATTTCATTTAAATCCTAGATCCACCTCTATATTTACGGGGTTTTAAAAAATTAGCTATATTTTATCCACCTGTTCCTAGGAACGGCACCTGACAACAATGTTGCATCTCATTGTCACTTCTACTACATAGCTTCTTTATTACTATCTTTGCAATGACTAGTGAGGACGATATCATGTATTCTCTGTTTCATTTTCTCCTCGCAATAGTGCAGAATCATAGTTCCTCCTGAGCTGGGATACCCTGATAATGACTACAACAAGAAAGGTCCAAGACCAACGACATTTTCGGTAATCTCAATTCCTTTTAAAGCTGTGTTCTATGGCACACACATCCATTTTCTCTTAAAAAGTTCCATTTTTTATATTTTTACAGGGACAAAGAGCTTTGGATTTTGTGTTGAGGAACCAAGGATTGATTGATAAGACTCTCCTGTTTGATATTGAGCTCCTGAAAATCGTACCAAAATGAAGTTGCTTGTTCAACTTTTACTCCGACGCTCTGTTTAGCTGCATCAGCAAGTTTAACTTTCACTTGGACAAAAGGAATATCAGCCTAATGAACGACTGATTGGTCCCTTATAGAGACTTTACTGTCTTGTTTGAACACATCAAATTGTTGAAAGATTAATTTTGAAAATCAATGTAAACAATGATGGGTCTAGGTACTGTTGTTGTAACGATGTAATGACATCTCTTATGTTCATACATTTGACTATTTCTTGTGAAAGTGATATTTCAGGACAGCATTGGTTTATGAATAAGATTGTTGATTACTGTGTATTTTGGAGACTAGTTGTTTGAATTTTTATGTTGATATTGGACTAGTAGTTGTTTGAAATGCTACTGTTGCAGACTTGAAAATTTCCAATGAAGACATAGTATGATTGCAACATCACTGATTACTTATTAGCTAGCAAGGCACACTGATTGAGAAAACACTTAGTGGGATTATACTGGGTTGTTGTTATTGTTTTTATTGTCAGATGTTATATATTCAGTCAACGGAGAGCTTTCGGCGCTTGACGTTGCTTTTGACACCAACAACCATGACATTCCACTCAATTTCTGGAAAGGGAGAGATCAATTCCAACCATAGCTCCATATTGCTTTTATCTGCAGATATGCAAATGGTTCCCCTAAGCAACTAGTGTGAACAAAGTGAAAATAGCACGGGCTAGTCAGTTTTCAGATTGGTAATCGGTAAAACAGCCAGCATTTGTATAGTCATTGAAAAATAGCCACCGTTTTAGCTGAAACACGAAAAGATCCAGCATTATATGCCGGATTATGGAGCTCATGCGTATAAACTTCCAACATTTAGATTACTTTTGAAACTATGACTATTTTTTAATTACCAGTTGTAGGTCCGACTGTTTCTGATTTTTTTCCCGCGAGCAAACCAAGCTTGTGTCTGAATTATTTGTGGTAGACCACAGTGGGAACCTCATTAATATGCTACTGGTTACCGAACACGTGCAACACACGTGTATTCCTTGATATTCAGTACAAATTAATTGTTGCACGCCTTGTTATTCAGTACAAGCTTTTTAGAATGATACAAACATGTGGTATGAATGTATATCTCACCTAATACTCCTTCACTGCTTTGTTATAACCAAAACTCTCTTATTGTCGAAAAGATTACATATCAAATAAGTTAGTCCAAGCACTACCGACAAAAGCGCAAATACCACATTTGTCATCGAGGCACAACTCAAATACATGAAAACTAAATCTCGTGGTAATTATAAGACATCTAAATCACCAATTTTCTTCATAAATACTTTATGATAGTGTAACACATACAAATAACCTGGTAGAATGATTATAACACTAATTAAGCAAAAATAGCATGATCATTCTAACATTCATTCCCATGCAAAGGATTTTATTCTTTCAGACCCCCTGCTTATAGATATGAGATCAATGACTTAAACAAAAGAAAGGACCGTAAAAGATTAACAATAAATTAATAATAGTGTTGGTTCAAGTTCAATCGAGAAATAGAAAATGACAAGAATTATGAAACATAAAGTTCAATCTAAAAAAAAGAACTTGTTGAGAATAAATAATAGAAAAAAGTTTTTTTTACCTCATATGCCACTTGAAGATCGGTTTTGTGTATTGTAGATGGCGAGTAGAGATATGTCAAATTAATAGAAGGCAAAATACATAACTTACCCTCTGAACTATGGACCAAATCCTTATTACACATATTTTACGAACAAAAATCTTCTTACACACTCAATTTTTTTGGAGTGTGCTTAAGACACACTACTATTACTACATGACAGACGCATGCATAACCAAAATAATAAAGAGCGTGAACACTTAACAACAAAAATTTCAATCCTTGTTTAAGTGCCATGTGTCAAAATATTAATTATTTTATTTATTTCTTAAATTATTTGGCCCCCAGAACCCCACCCTGTCGCTTCTCTTCTTCTTCCTAATATATTGTCCCCCTTTTCCAATTTCTTTTACACATAAATTTTACTCACACTTTTCACAATTGCTCCACCAGTTTGCCACAAAATATGATTCGGCTGGGACATCACAGAATAACATCTTAACATTTCATCTCTATTTCAACATCAGATTGAGTTTCATATTCGACTGACATAACACCTACATTTTTTTACTTTAACTAAGATTTGAGTTTTACTTCAATAATAAATTAATTACCGCTCTTCGAAGTACTCTACAATAGAGTTTAAACTTGTAATGTATCTGGAATTTAGTGATTTGTTGGTCGGAGAAGTTGACAGTGAATTGGGCAGCCATAATATCTTGTTTTGGGTCCTGAGTTTCTTGTGTTAGATCTAAAATTAAAGTCGTAAATTTGTAACTAAATCTATTACTAAGTTTTGGTTTGAAATCGGAAGGTGGTGGTTCCGGTATTATCGACGACGATGGAGAGCGAGGGAGAACAGAAAGAAATGGAAAGAAGGATGTAATTATAATTTTCTTGTCGGATATGGAAGTTAGATGAATGCGGAGAAGGGTGGCAGTGAAGATGTCTAATTTCATGGTTATAGGGTGTTTGACGAGATGAGAAAAAAAGGAGTAATTTACGGAGGAGAGAAAGAGATGAAATGAAAAAGATGGTTAAGGGGTGTAATTGTAATTTTATGTGGTTTATTTTTTAATAAAAATAATGACACGTGTAATGATTTTGTTGGTGTGTAACATTGCACATGTTTGAAAAAACTGGTTAAAAAGAAGGTGGTGTGTCTTAGGCACACACTGTAAAGGTTGAGTGAGCAAGATAATTTTCATTCGCAAAAAATGTGTAACAAAGATTTGGTCTATAGTTCAAAGAATAACTTATGTATTTTTTCTTAATAGAACAATGTGTTCTAAGAGAAAGAGCATTTTCCCGACTGACGACGGTTTGAGAGAAAGAACAAATGCTTAATTAGTTGTGCTTTTATTTTTTTATTTTTATGTTGAGCATGATTCAACAAATAAATAAAGGATCAAAGGACAGTAAGACTGTCATATATTATACATGTAGGTTACTTCAACTTTCCACAAGTTAGGTTAGTGTGAAAGTTAGAAGTTGAAAGGACTCCAACGCATTTCAGCATTTTAAAAGTTGATATAAATTGTACCTTTATGATACAATATTGGAAGATGAAAGTCCAAGGTATTGAATAGGCTGCAATAAAAGAGAACTAAAACATGTTTATTTACCAAGAATTAAGTCCAGTTTTTGGTAATAAATTTTTCTTAAAAATAGCTATAGGGTAAAATGGTCGTTCAATTTTTGATAGGTAATTTGGTATTTTAACTCACTTTGTAGGTTCCGGCTTATAATATAGTATGATGATTACTATTGGGTTTTTTTTACCTAGCTATACTATAGTAGAAACTTATTTATCACATTTATTTAGGTTCCTTATTAATTACTTTGTATATCTATATTTACTAATTATATATAAAATAATAAAAAAGAAGAAATTCAAGACCCCTTAAATCTGGCCTATCAGTTACATGATATTCAACCTCCATTTCCAATAACTCCTCCTATATTTAAGATTCGTTCCTTTTCCAAATGATTACAAAATATCTTTTCTCTTAACAATTACCCAAAATTATTCTTATCCATAGTAAGAAATCTCGCTTACCAAAATCTTGCTTACCCAAAGTTACCCCCCAAATTGCAGATTCTTTTCCTCTTCCAAAACTTTTAAAATTCAATTTCTCTTTCTTACTAATCACCCAAAATCTCTATTTCTTATTGATACAATACGTCAAAATTCGAAATATTGCTCTAGAATCAAGTTGTGGATTAGTTTTGAATCTTATTTTCTTTCTTTCTAAAATCTTTATTGTATGTGTCTTGTATATGATACATCAATATCCAAAATAATATTTGATACAATACTAATACAATTATATTAAATTTTTAATGTAGAGTTGTGATTGAAAATTGAAGAAGATGAAGATCATAATTATGTCATAATTTTTCAGAAATGTATCGCGATTGTATTACAATTATATATGTATCATAATTGTTGCAGGAATTATATTACAAATGTATGATAATTGTATATTCACTGTATATTATTATGAGCATTTATGTGTTCGTGATAAATCAGAGTTTGTATCACAAGTATGATGACTGTATATTAATTTATTAGTATTGTATCATGTATTATTTTGGGTGTTAATATACCAGATACAAGTTAGATACAATTGTGATACAAGTATGATACATTTATGTATTAGGCATTGATGTATCTGATACAATTCAAATACAATTATGATACAATTTTAGAATATTTTTTAATAATATAAAGCTGTCGGTAATGGTGGAAAGAGAGAAGATGCAGATTCTGGGAATAGATTAAGGGATTTTGATGTAAAAAAAAGAAAGAGAGAAGGGGAGAGGAAAAAAAAGGAAAGGATATGATTGAATCCCTTAATTTAAGCACTAATAATGGAGTGAGAGTCTTTTAAGAAGCAATATATACAATTGTAAGAAAAATTTAGATACTTATTAAAAACTTCAAAACATAGAGAACATAGGTAAATAAGTTTCTGAAATAGTATAACTAGGTAAACATCCCTTAGCATTTTGGAGAAAGATAAAATGCTATATTGGGCCCTAACTCATACCTAAAGGAGGCATTTGTATCTATACCCGATTTTAGGCTCACAATTGAAACTATACCAATTTTGCAATTTTTTTTGCAAGGCTTCTCACTTTACGATCAATTTCAGACTTATCGAGTCTGGAGTTTAAAAAAAAATAGTTTGAAGTGCAACACGCTTAAGACCAATTAAGTCTAAAGTGCTCGTAGTAAAGGAAAATAAGTAGAGCAAAAGGAAGGAGACAGAGAACAAAATGCAGAACCAAAAGCTAAGGCTAAAAGAAGAAGGAACAAGAAGGTGAATAAAACAGTCCATTTGGGAGGATCAAGTAATAGCTAACGAGGAGTCTGTGAAATCTGTTTTTGTAGGTAAAACCTTAGAGTGTGACCAAATTAAAAATAGCCCCCTCACAGACACAACAAAGACCAAACACAAGTCCAAAATACCAAGACCAACACAATCAATGACTACACAGATAAGCAGAAACAAAAAACAAAACATAACTAGCCAAAAAAACCTGAACCAAATCAAAATAAAGTCCGGCCACCCAACTCTAGATATATAAACCCAATAAACACAATAAAAAACCAGCTAAAACAACCAATCACCCAAAAAGAAGATGCACAGTCAACTATTCAAAAAGAGTAGGCAGGAGGAAGTGCCAAGGGAAGAAATGTCAACTGATGAACACTGCACTCAAACTAAAGGGTAACTCTTTGACCTCAACTCATAGACAAGGAAGAAGAGGAGGATGAAGGCACAAGTTAAGAAGATTATGAAAGTGTGGAGGAAAACTCCACCTCAAGTGATGGAGAAGCAGAGCGGCTACTGCAAGTTTTTAACCCTGTACCAGCAGATCCTAGGGTGGCAATGGATTTTGGAGAGATTACTGAGAATATGAATTTATCACCTAGAGGACTTCAATCTACTAGGGGAGGAAAAGAAAAAAGGAGGGAACAAAGGAGGAAGAACAAAACTTCAGGCTAAAAGTCAGACAACTGTGATCAGATCACAGTCCAAATCATCATCATCCATCCTGTTCAATGATTAAGTCCATATTTTGGAATGTGATTGGTTGTGTGTATTTGATTGACTTAATCATCTCAAGAGAAAATAGAAGCTCGTATTTATGGCTCTAATGGAACCATTATGTAGGAGATAATAAATAGACAAGTTTAGAAGAATGTTAGGGTATCACTTAGCATACTATTATTGCAATAACAAGATCTGATTATTTTGGGGTCAACAATTTGATTGCAACATTATTCAAGACACCGAACAACAAGGTACATGTTATTTCAACAGCCAAGATGATATTTTTCTGATCACAGTTGTGTATGCTAAGTGTAAAAGACACTTAAGAAAGTCACTATGAGAAGACCTTAGGGGTATAACAGACAACATCAACCTACCTTGGTTAGTTGTAGGGGACTTCAACTGCATTCTGGCACCAGAAGAAAAAAAGGGAGGTAGGCCACACTTAATGGCAAAGAGCATTCCATTTCTCAATTGTATTATGGACTGCTCTCTCACTTATGTTGGTTACATTGGGTCTGGTTTTACATGGTGCAATGGCTGGAGCAGAACGACAAGAGTTTGGGAGAGACTTGATAGAGCATTCATGAGTAATAAGTGGTCACAAAAATTTGTAAACACTGATGTTACTCATTTAGTGAGAACAGGGTCAGACCACCCACTACTGTTGATTTCAGTTACAACATCACATGCAACATCACAAAGCTACTTCATATTCTTAGACTTTTGGGTCCAAGAACCAGGATTCATGGATGTAGTAAAGAAATCATGAGATGAGGATTTGGTAGGCTCTCCTATGTGGAGATTCCACCTAAAGATAAAGAACACGTGTAGGAGGTTGTCATGGTGGCCCAAAAACTGTATTGAAAACATTTTTGATAACACACAAAAAATGGAGATCAAAGTGACGGAGCTAGAGGAGAAATGCGTTGAGGACAACACATATAAGAATAGGATGGCATACAATGGGGCTAATGCACAACTGCTCATGAATTTGAAGAATGATGAGGCCTATTGGAGACAAAAATCTGGAATGCAGTGGTTCAAGAAAGGAGATATAAAATCCAAATTCTTTCACACATTGATGAGTGATAGAATAAATAGACTTTGTATTAGAATGATTAAGGTGGCTAACAACACTTGGGTAGAAGGAGTTGTCTGCAATGCCTCCCTAATGTGATTGCTGCAGAAGAGAATGATATGCTCTGTGCAACATCAACAAAGGAAGAGCTGAAGGAAGTTGTCTTCTCAATGAGCCTTGATAGTAACCCTAGGCCAGATGGAGTATCCAGGATATTTCACGAAAAATGCTGGGATGTCATCTCAACATACTTAACTAACATGGTCTGTGAATTTTTTGCAGGTTCTCGATTACCCAAATCTTTGACTCATACATGCCTATCCTCATACCAAAGGTGACATGTCAACTAATTTTCACAGAGATGAGACCAATCAGTCTAAGCAATTTCAGTTGCAAGATCATCACCAAGCTCCTGAACAATAGATTGGATACATAAGGTGGTATCATCCAAGAAAATTGACTTTTTGAAGGATAGGTCCATCACAGAAAATATGATGTTCACTCAAGAGTTTGTTCACAATATCAAGAAGCCAAATACAAACAGAATATCAATATGAAGCTTGACATGGCCAAAGCTTTTGATAGAGTTAATTGGAACTACATTTGTCAAGATCTTAGGCAATTTGGATTCCTAGAAGAATGGACATACATGATATGGTTACTAATTGTTAACAAATGGTACACAATCAATATCAATGAAGGCAGATATGATTATTTTCAAATCCTCTAGAGGCATTAAGCAGGGAGATCTACTCCCCCATCGCTATTTATTACTGGGGCTGAATTATTGACCAAACTCATGTAATAACTAAAAGAAGAAAGTTTCATCCCTTATGCAGTTGACAGAGAATGTCCTGTTTGTCACGACCCAAAATCAACCCGGTCGTGATGGCGCCTATCGTGGAACTAGGCAAGCCAGCTCACTCTCAAACAATATAGTTTTCCATTTAAAACTTAGATAAAAGCCTTTTCAAATTGAAAGTTGAATTAAAGAGATAAAATTCAAACTAGAATTGCAGAAAACAAACCCCAACATACAAGTGTCACTAAGTCATGAGCCATACTACAACTGTTCCAGAATTTAACAAACAACATTATTTGGAAAATAGCCAACAAAATACACAAAGGAAGATAGGAAGGAGAAATGCGGGTCTGCGATCGCCAAGCAGCTACCTCACTCTCTCCAAAAATGATCCGCTACAGAATGATCAACTGCCGCTACCAGGGCTTGAGATACCTGGATCTGCACACAAGGTGCATGTGGTAACGTGAGTACACCAACTGAGTAAGTAACAACCCAAAACTTTAGGCTGACAGCTAGTGGTGAACTCCACTTAAACAATTATGACAGAATCGATAAACAGTAATGTAGGCATGTTTGCAGTTAAATAGGCAGCTCAAGTGATAAGATAAATGCAAATTTGGCAGTTTAGGATATATAACTCAATTTCTCTACATGCCAATGCATCAACTTTATGAAATGCACAATGTACTTCCACTCTAAAATGCTCATCCACCTAATACACTGTATATGGCTCTCACGGCCTAGGGAAGATCCATCCCGGAATATATATATATACACACACACATATATCTGACAGTAGTCACTCATTAGAAAGGAAGGCCAGGCTAGCACTATGGAGAAGATCCATCTCCAGATAATGGTAATAACCTCACAACCACTCGGTACTATATATGGCTCACAGGCCCAGGGAAGATCCATCCTGGAATATATACATCTTTGACATTAGTCACTCAGTACCGAGGAAAGCCATTCCATCCCCATGGAGAATATCCATCTTTAGATATAAATACTCCGGGCAAGATCCATGTCCAGGGAAGATCCATCCCTCAATAATATCAACTGAGCTCATTGGGGGTGTGTTACAGACTCTGGAAGGGCTCCTACAGCCCAAGCGCTATCATAATCATCAACATAATCAATGCGGTGTGCATCCCGATCCCATAACTGTCACTCATCACCAGGCTCTCGGCCTCACTTAGTCATCACTCTCCAGTCTCACGCACATGGGTTCACAATGCATGAACTAGCCCGAATCAATGATATAATGTGCCAAACAACAATAACCGAGACTGAGACGTGATATGATATGCATAAATAAGGCTGAGTAAAAAATATCAATGAAACAAATGAGATGACAGCAAGAAACGACCACTCGGGTCTCAACGGTATCAGCGTGAAGCCTTAACATAATATCTAGCATGATTTGTAGCGTGTTTACTTAATCACATTGATAGAAGCACATATATCAACAAGAAAGAGTCACTAAACGGTGCCATGGAATGAACCGGGTCACAATTCTCACACTGCACGCTTGCCCGCCCGCCACTTGACATGTGCATTACCTCAATTCTAATCACATAGCACATAGTTCGGGGTTTCGAACCCTCAGAACCAAGTTTGGAAGCGTTACTTACCTCAATCAAGCCAAAATCTTACTCTGCGATGCCTTTGCCGCTCGACTCGGCCACCAAACGCTCCGAATCTATCCAAAATCAGTATATTATCATCAATATATGATAAAGAAATGAACCCCGCATGAAAATTATCAAATTAGACCAAGAATCCCGAATTTGGTCAAACCGGCTCCCAAGCTCACGTCTCGAAATCCGGTAAAATTTACAAAACTAGGAAACCAATTCACTCACGGGTCCACCCATACCAAATTTATCAAAATCCGACTTCGAATCGACATTCAGCTCTCAAAACTCCATTTTATTAAATTTCTACAATTTCCCCTCATATTTCCACCCCAAAGCACTAATCAAATGATGAAATCAGTGATATATTCATGTATATTAGCCAATCCGAGTTAGAATCACTTACCCCGATGGATTTCTTGAAAAACCTTCGAAAAATCGCCACAAATCGAGCTCCTTAGACCAAAATATGAAATAAAACCCTGAACCCCGTATTTATAGTGCACCCCTCGGATCCTCATTATGCGGTCCGCCAAATTCTACAGCGGGCGCGCACGCCTCACCGCGACCGCGAAAGTCCTCTTCTTATGCGATCGCGACCAATCTTGCCCGCGTCAGCCTTCACTGCTGACCGCGAAATCTTACTGCGTCCGCAGAATCCTACCGCTGTCCGTGCCACTTCTGCACGGTCCGCACTCCCCAACTTCAGAAACCCAACACTAGCAACATCAGCGGTTGTTTTCAACAGATAAACTCATCGGATAACCATTCTAAACACACCCGAGGCCCTCAGGACCTCAACTAACCTCACCAACACATTCCATAACATCATTCAAACTTTGCCGAACCTACGAATCACTCAAAACAACACCAAAACATCAAATCAAACTCGGCTTCAAGCCTAAGAACTTATAACTCCTAAATTCCGCCATCGATGGCGAAACCAACCAAATCATGCCTGAATGATCCCAAATTTTGCACAAAAGTCAAATATGACACCACGAAACTATTCAAACTTCCGGAATTCTATTTCAACCCTGATATCTAATTTTCCACTACCGACCGGAAATCGCCACATTTCGAATTACGCCAATTCAAGTCTAATTCTACCACGGACCTCCAAATAACATTTCGAACACGCTCCTAAGTCCGAAATCACCTAACAGAGCTAACGAAACCATAAAAAATCCAATCTGAGACCGTTTACTCATAAGTCAACATCCAGTTGACTTTTTAAACTTAAACTCCTAAATAAGTGACTAAGTGTCTCATTCCACTCCAAAACCCAAACCAGCCAACCCGATACAACATACTAGAGTTGAACATTTCACAGAGAAGCAGAAGTGGGGAAACCGGGGCTATAATTCTCGGAACGACCAACCGGGTCGTTACATCCTCCCCCTCTTAAACAAACGTTCATCCTCGAACCAGTCTAGAAACATACCCGGAGCCTCAAACATGTGTGGATATCTGATCCGCATCTCGCGATCGGTCTCCCAGGTGGACTCTTCCATAGGCTGGCCTCTCTACTGCACTTTCACTGACGCTATATCCTTTGACCTCGTCATTCGAACCTACTGATCCAAAATAGCTATCGCCTCAACATCATAAGTCATATCACCCTCCAACTGAACCATGCTAAAGTCCAAAACATGGGACATGTCCCCAACATACTTCCGAATCAAGGAAACATGAAACACCGAATGCACACTCGACAAACTGGGTGGCAAGTCAAGCTCATACGCCACCTTCCTAATCCTCCGAAGTACCTCAAAAGGCTCAATGAAAGGGGGGCTCAACTTGCCCATCTTCCCAAACCTCATAACACTCTTCATGGGTGATACCTTCAGCAGAACCTTCTCTCCAACCATAAAAGATACATCTCGGACCTTCCTGTCCGCATAGCTCTTCTGCCTAGTCTGCGCCATGCGAAGCCACTCCTGAATCAATTTTACCTTATCTAAAGCATCCTGCACCAAATCTGTACCTAAGAGTCTAGCCTCACCCGGATCAAACTATCCAATCAGAGATCAACACCTCCTCCCATATAAAGCCTCGTACGGAGCCATTTGAATACTCGACTGATAACTATTATTATATGCAAACTCCACGAGTGGCAGAAACGGGTCCCATGAACCCCCAAAATCAATGACACAAGCGTGAAACATGCCCTCCAATATTTTAATAGTGCACTCGAACTTCCCGTCCGTCTGAGGATAAAAAGTTATGCTAAACTCAACCTGAGTACCCAATTCCCACTAAATGGCCCTCTAAAACTGCGATGTGAATTGAATACCTCTATAAAAAATGATGAAAACTGGAACGCCATGCAAACGAACAATCTCTCGAATATATATATCAACTAACCTCTCCGAGGTGTAAGTAGTACCAACAGGAATGAAGTGTGCCGACTTGGTCAGCCAATCCACCATAACCCAAATAACATTGAACTTCCTCGAAGTCCGCTGGAACTACAAAGTCCATGGTGATCCGCTCCCACATCCACTCCAGAATATCCAATCTTTGAAGCAAGCCACCCAGTCTATGATGTTCATACTTAACCTGCTAACAGTTGAGACATCAAGCTACAAACCCAACTATATCCTTCTGCATCCGCCTCCACCAATAATGCTGTCTCAAATCTTGGAGCATCTTCGTGGCACCCGAATGGATGGAATACCGTGAGTTGTGGGCCTTCTCAAGAATCAACTCCCGAAGCCCATCTATATTAGGCACACATATTCGTCCATGTATCCTCATCACACCGTCATCACCAATAGTCACGTCCCTAGCATCACCTCGCCGGACCCTGTCCTGAAGAACGAGCAAGTCTGGGTCATCATACTGGCGCTCCCTGATACGGTCATAAAGAGAAGACCTGGAGGCTATGCAAGCCAATACCCGACTAGGCTCCGAAATATCCAATCTCACAAGCTGGACCGCTAAGGCCTGAACATCCAATGCTAAAGGTCTCTCTACTGCTGGAAGATATGCTAAGCTCCCCAAACTCTCTACCCGCCGACTCAAGGCATTGACTACCACATTGGCCTTCTCCGGATGGTACATAATAGTGATATCATAGTTCTTAAGAAGATACAACCATCTCCGTTGACACAAATTAAGGTCCTTCTGCTTAAACAGATGTTGCAGACTCCGATGATCACTATAAATTTCACAATGAACTCCATACAAATAATGACGCCAATCTTCAAGGCATGAACAATGGTTGCTAACTCAAGATCATGCACCGAATAATTCTTCTCATGGGCCTTAAACTGGCGCGAGGCGTAGGCAATCACCCTACCCTTCTGCATAAAAAAACAACCAATGCCTATCCTCGAGGCATCACAGTACACTGTATAAGAACCTGAAGTTGATGGCAGAACTAATACTGGAGCTGTGGTCAAGGCAGTCTTGAGCTTTTGAAAGCTCTCCTCACACTCGTCCGACCACCTGAATGGAGCACCCTTCTAGGTCAATTTGGTCAAGGGTGAAGCAATAGATGAAAATACCTCCACAAAGCGATGGTAATATCCCGCCAAACCAAGGACGCTCCTAATCTCCGTAGCTGAGGACGGTCTAGGCCAACTATGCACAACCTCTATCTTCTTCGAATCTACCTGAATACCCTCACTGGACACCACGTGTCCCAACAACGCTACCGAGCCAAGCCAAAACTCACACTTGGAAACTTTGCATACAACTTCTCATCCCTTAATCTCTACAACACAACTCTCGAATGGCGAGCACGCTCCTCCTGGATACGAGAGTACACCAGGATGTCATCAATGAACACAATCACGAAGGAATCCAAATATGGATGGAATATATTGTTCATCAAATGCATTAACGCTGTTGGGGCATTGGTCAACCCAAAATACATCACCAAGAACTCATAATGGCCATAACGGGTCCTGAAAGTTGTCTTAGGAATATCCCAATCCCGAATCTTCAGCTGATGATTCCTGTACCTCAAATCATTCTTAGAGAACACCCTCTCTCCCTGAAGATGGTCAACCAAATCATCAATACGAGGCAAAGGATACTTGTTCTTGACTGTGATCTTGTTCAACTGCCTGTAGTCAGTACACATTCTCATGGAACCATCCTTCTTCTTCACAAATAGAACCGATGCACCCCAAGGCGACACACTAGGCCAAATAAACCCCTTATCTAGGAGTTCCTGAAGATGTTCTTTCAATTCCTTTAACTCCGCCGGTGCCATACGATACAGTGGAAAGAAATAGGCTGAGTTCCTGACACCAAATCAATACCGAAGTTAATGTCCCTGTCAGGAGGCATGTACGGCAGGTCTGCAGGAAACATGTCCTAAAAATCACAGACTACTAGAACAAGATCAATAGTGGGAGTCTCTGCACTAACGTCCCTCATGAAAGCCAAATAAGATAGGCAACCCTTCTCAACCATGCGCTGAGCCTTCAAGTATGAAATCATCCTACTAGGCACATAATCTATGGAACCACTCCACTCAACCCTCAAAAATCCCGACATTGTTAAGGTCACGGTCTTAGCGTGACAATCTAGAATAACATGATATGGAGATAACCAATCCATGCCCAATATCACATCGAAGTCAACCATACTGATCAATAACAAATCCACTCAGGTTTCTAGACCCCTAATAGACACCACACATGATCGATACACGTGGTCCACAGGAGTAGACACATGAACATATGTAAATAAAGACTCACGAGGCATATCCAGAAAATGGGCAAAATATGATGAAACATATGAATATATGGAACTAGGATCAAATAAGACTGAGGCATCTCAGTGATAGACTGAAACAATACCTGTAATTACGCCATCTAAAGCCATAGCATCTGGTTTAGTTAGAAGTGCATAAAAACGGGCCTGACCACCATCGGATCGACCTCCCTCTCTAGGGCGACCTCTAGCTGCCTGACACCCACCCCTAGCTGGCTGGGCGGGTGGTGATATAACCGATGTTGAAGCCGAAGACTGGCTCCTCTACTGGGATGAACCTCCCATAAGAAGGGGACAAAACCTATTGATACGACCCAGATCTCCACACTCAAAACAACCTCTCCCAGCAAATGGCGGTGGAGACTGAAGGGAACCCCTATCATCGAGATAACTAGTAGAAGAACCTGGCATGGAGGAGCCCTGAACTGATAGTGCACGGGATGAACTATGGGATGGAAGGGCACTGAATGATGAGTGTCCTTGACGATAACTGTGAGTACCATGCCCCGATAATGCATCACGGTGAACTTGGCATGTTGACTGCGCATGCCTGAATGGATGGCCTCTGCCATGCTGAAACTGACCTCCAGAAGGAAGACCACTATAACTACCAGATCCTTGAGGCCTCTTGGCATCCCTCTTAACTCTCTCCTAGTGATGAACTGACTCAATCTATCGGGCGATGTCAACCACCTCCTCAAAAGTAGAACCGGACACCCTATCTCTGGTCATAAGAATCTGAAGTTGATATGCGAGGCCATCCACGAACCTCCTGATCATCTCCCTATCTGTAGGAAGTAACCAAACAACATGACGGGCTAGCTCTGAAAATCTCATCTCATACTACGTTACAGTCATATCATCCTGACGCAACTGCTCGAACTGCCTGCGCAACTCCTCTCTGCGGGACTATGGCACATACTTCTCTAGAAAGAGAGCGGAAAACTGCTTCCAGGCAAGGGGCACTGCACCAACAGGACTACACCTCTCATAATCCTCCCACCAAGTAAAGGCAACTCCTGAGAACTAGAAGGTAGTAAACGAGACCCCACTGGTCTCCAAAATACCCGATGTACGGAGAATCCTCTAACACTTGTCCAAGAAACCCTAGTCATCCTCGCCCTCTGCACCGCCGAAAGTCGGAGGCTGAAGTCTACCAAACCTCTCCAACCTACGCTGCTCGTCATATGGCATAATTGGAACCACATAATCCTGAGAACGTGCAACCGGCTGGGCTAGAGGTTCCCCCGGTGTCTGAAGTCCCTGAACAACTTTTTCCTGTGTTTTAGTGGCAAGAGTCTGAGTGCCTCCCCCGGCCTGAGAAGTAGCTGCGACCGTAGTAACTGAGACCGCCTGAGCCAGGCCAGTGCACACTAATAGAATCTGGGCTAGGGCCTCCTGAAGGCCAAGAATCACTATAGGCACAGGGGGTGCCTGAGCTGGTCCCGCTGGAGCATCTGTGGCTAGGACCTGATCTAGAATAACGAGAGGGTCCATAGGCACTGCCCTGGCTACTCCACGGGCTGCACCCTTACCTTTACCACGACCTCGGCCTCTCACGGGCCCAACTGGTTGATGGTCACCCTGTCCAGTAGCACGTGTCCTCACCATATGTGAGAGAATGAAATAATAGAAGTTTAATTGCCAGAAGTAATGAATTCGCACGACAAGAATTCAAGAATGTAAGATTTTTCCTAAGGGTTGTGCAGCCTCTCGAAGATAAGTACAAGCGTATCCGTACCGATCCTCAAGACTCTACTAAACCTGCTCATGACTTGTGAGACCTATGTAACCTAGGCTATGATACCAACTTGTCACGACCCAAAACAAACCCGGTCGTGATGGTGCCTATCGTGGAACTAGGAAAGCCAAATCACTCTCAAATAATACAGTTTTCCATTTAAACCTTAGATAAAAGTCTTTTAAAATTGAAAGACGAATTAAAGAGATAAAATTCAAACCAGAACTGTGGAAAATAAACCCCAACATACGGGTGTCACTAAGTCATGGGCCATACTACAACTGTTCCAGAATTTAACAAATAGAATTGTTTGGAAAATAGCCAACGAAATACACAAAGGAAGATAAGGAAGGAGAAATGCGGGTCTGTGATCGCCAAACATCTACCTCGCTCTCTCCAAAAATGATCCGCTACAGAATGATCAACTGCCGCTACCATGGATTGAGATACCTGGATCTGCCCACAAGGTGCATGGGGTAACGTGAATACACCAACTGAGTAAGTGACAAGCCCAAACTTTAGGCTGACAGGTAGTGGCGAACTCCACTTCAATAATTTTGACAGAATCGATAAACAGTAATGTAGGCATGTTTGCAGTTAAATAGGCAGCTCAAGTGATAAGATAAATGCAAATCTGATAGTTTAGGATATATAACTCAATTTCTTCTACATGCCAATGCATCAACTTTATGAAATGCACAATGTACTTCCACTCTCAAATGCTCGTCCACTCAATACTGTATATGTCTCGCACGACCCTGGGAAGATCCATCCCGGAATATATATATATATATATATATATATATATATATATATACATATCTGATAGTAGTATCTGATAGTAGTCACTCAGTACAGAGGAAGGCCAGTCCAGCTCTATGGAGAAGATCTGATAACAACACGACAGGGGTCCGAGAACTACTAAAGAAAATTAAGAAACATGCGGAAGCTAAAAGAAAAATAAAGAAACAAAAAAGACGGAAAATAAAAGATAGATTGAATTCAAGAAGATTTTCTTGAATTCAAGAAGTCTATTCTTGAAGTTGAATCCTAACAACAATAATTAGCTAGCAAAGAACTAATCACCTTTGGTAGAGACTTAAAAAGAAGAAATAGATTGTGAAACCTGACCCTTTAGAATAACAAGAACAACAATAAGCATAAACTTATCACCTTTCTTGAATACCTAGAAGTGATCCAAGATTTCAAAAGAATTTAATCTTACCACCTTAAGTTGAGTCTTGAAGGTTGAAGAACAAATCCAAGAGTAGCCACACAGAGTGCAAGAAAAATCTCACAAATTTTATTGATATTGTCTATAATAATCTAAGTCTAAAAACAAAGAATACACCCCTTTATATAGAGAGGGGTCACAAAATTCTACCTAAAAAAATAAGTATATAAAGTCCTAAACTACTTTGGACAACAAGTCCAACTACCTTAGGAAAGGAAAATACTAGGAAGCAAAATCCAAGTCATTCTTGGAAAGTAATTCCAAAACTCTTAGTAAAAGGAAAACATAACCTTAATAACTAGGAAAACAATAAATATAGCCCCATAATATATGGAAACCTTGATAGAATCTTGGAAATCTTGAAGGAAATTTGCAAGCAACTTGCACTCAACATCTAGCACGAGTATTGTCCATTCTTGGACATCAATTAAGTCCCTTTTATGCTATAAAAACGTGGCTTTATGTAGGACTTCAAGGGCTGCAAGTTTGGACACATTTTAGGTGCTAAATTGGTCAAACAGTGGCCTGATTTGGAACCTTCTTCAGAGGATGTTTCTTGGGATCTGATTCACATCTTCATGGACATGAATTTGGTCCATAAGATAAATATAACACCTAGATAACTCATATCCTTTATACTTAATCTCTTCCTCCCAACTAACAACTTCCTTGATCGTTCCTGAAGTCCAATGACCTTGTTTTACAACTTTTTAGCTTGAGATCTTGTTAAAGGCCCTCTTTGAGATTCCAAAGCTTCATACTTGTCCTTGAATAGATTTGAGCTTCCTAGGATTCTATCATTCCCATCTTCTTGAAGAAAATTCGTCCTCGAATTTCGATCTTGCAAGAAAACGAAGACATGCACTAGTAAATGGCATCCACTAATCTGAAAAAATTGTAAGAATAAAACAATATAGTGACCATGTGCCCACTTAACCCAATTAAGCCTAATAGGTGTAAATAACCTTTTAAAAAGCACATGGACATCATCATCCCAATAAAATTTATGCCTACTTAGATTTGTCCCATAAAAACCTCTCTTAAGGTAGTCAAAAACCGTGCATGACCATGAAATTACAAAAGATGGGTCACACATCCATTTAAAACAAGTATCTCTACCATATGTATCAAATAAGACACTTTTATGATATAGCCAAGTATCAATTATAAATCTCATGGATTCTACATGTAAGCTATTCAAAGAAGCACATAAATTCACAAAAGGGTTAGAAGAACCCATAATTCTCAAAATAAAAGTTTCACTGCATTCAAGCTCATGATTATAACTTTTCCAAATAACATTCTCAACATTAAAGGTTTCTAAATAATTGCTCAAACTGTCACAGAAAGAGTCGTAGATAAGCTCATGAAAGAGTATTTGATCACTAACGTCACAATAATCATGCATAGCCTCTTTACTAGTATCAAATACTTTTACACGCTCACAATCAGCATGACTAAAAGAATGGCTTCCTATCACACAACAAGACGCACATTCTGGCAATTTATCACATGAAAACTCATTTCCAAGCCTCTTCTCATAAATTTCATGCCTCTTTCCACCATGTTCGAACAAATAATCATCGATGTCATACTCAATTTCAAAAGGAAGCAAATTACTCTTGCACTTGAACTTAGATATTATAGTTAATAACTTGATATGCATCAAAATATCATCATCCACAAAAATTATAAAGTCACCAATATAAGAAATAAGAGTATAGTTCATTACCTCCAAAAACACCTTAGGTGTTCTAGAAAGGCCAAGAATGTGAATAAACCAATTATACATACCATACTTGGACTTATTTATTAATGGAACAACATCACCTTTTATTCTTTTATGCAATGGCTCTAGCTTAACAATGCTTTTAGGGAACTCCATATTATAAACATATAAATAAGGATCAAAAGAGTCAAAAGGTTCAATAACAAAGAAATTAACCAAGCTTTTATCATCCACCATCCCACAAGAATTGATTTTGTCAAATTCATGTTGGAATTCAATTGGATCCTTTGCCACCATCTCTTGCATCTTACCTCCCCTTTCAAAAGATCTTTCCACACTTAACTGCACAAAATCACAAGAACTAATACAAGAAAGAGTTAATGGGTTATAAAATATTTTTTTTTTCTTGCTTTGCTCTTTGGCTTTTATCACAAGACTAACTTTTTCCTCACCCTTAGCCTATTTTCTCTCACTAAAGTTTTTCTTCGCTCAAACCCTCTTATTTTTCTCTCTCTACCTCACAGACTTTTCTTATCTCATTGCCCTCTCTCTCTTCTTTCCTCTCAAGCTCACCCTTTTCCCTCCTTGACATCCCACTCTCTTCACTCAACACAACCTCTCCTTTTTCCTCTCTTGAGATGTCAACATGCACTCTCTTACTCCTCTTATTCTTTTCTCTCTCATATTTTTCCATATTCTCTTTAATCGTATTTTCGTCTTCCCAAATTTGTGAGGGAGTCAAAGGCCCACGAATGATTTTCTTTCCGTTAACCTCAAAAGAGTATCTATTTTTTTCCATGCTATAAAGCTCTTCTGTAGACATACCATGGCTTTCCCAACAAGATATGATAATTATTCATGGGAATCACATCACACCAGATCGCATCCTCATACCTTCCAATAGAGAATAGTAGTAACACTCTTTTATCTAATTTTACTCCTATCAATATGTAGGGTTCAATATGGTCAACACAAGGAAGGTTCAATTTTTCAACCATATAAGAGCTAATTGAGTTATAGCCATATTCTTTGTCAATTCTAAGGGCACAAATCGCGGACATCACTTTAGCTCTTGTTTGAAAAATAACTTTACCATTGTCTTCCTTCCATTCGTTATACTGTAAGTTTGACTTTTCAAGTTGTTGAGTCATAGCTCGCCTCCTTTCACGATAAGTACCTGTTTGAAACATCTTGAACAAAGATTAGAAGAATTATGTATCTCTCAAGTTTGGTTTTTTCCTTCTAATACTATCACCTCTTTTGCTTTTTTCACTCAAAGCAACTCTTGGTCATTAATCATTAAATTTATTAATAAACCTAACAAGTCACAACCATTTAGTGATAAAATTAAGGAGTTAGAAAAGAAAAAGGAAAGTGGAAGACAAAACCTAAAAAGAATAGGAATTGGTTAGTTTAAAAAGAAAAAGGAAAATATGTAAAAAATCCAAAACCCACAAGAATAGGGAAAGAAGTTACCTTAATCTTCAAGAACTAGGATCCCCTCTTCTTGTTTCCTTTCTTGACTTGTAAACCAAACAACTATTCACTTTTTCTTTGGGGCTGATTTTTTTCTTTTTATTTTTTTTGCTCAAGAACCTCCCAAGATTATCAGGATTAAAATCTTGATTAGCCTATGATCTGATACCACTAGACAACAACACGATAGGGGTCCGAGAACTACTAAAGAAAATTAAGAAACATGCGGAAGCTAAAAGAAAAATAAAGAAACAAAAAAGACGGAAAATTAAAGATAGATTGAATTCAAGAAGTTTATTCCTGAAGTTGAATCCTAACAACAATAATTAGCTAACAAATAACTAATCACCTTTGGTAGAGACTTAAAAACAAGAAATAGATTGTGAAACCCCACCCTTTAGAATAACAAGAACAACAATAACCTAAACTTATCACCTTTCTTGAATACCTAGAAGTGATCTAATATTTCGAAAGAATTTAATCTTACCACCTTATGTTGAGTCTTGAAGGATGAAGAATAAATCCAAGAGTAGCCACACACAAGAGTGCAAGAAAAATCTCACAATTTTTATTGATATTGTCTATAACAATCTAAGTCTAAAAATAAAGAATACACCCCTTTATATAAAGAGGGGTCACGAAATTCTACCTAAAAAAATAAGTAAATAAAGTCCTAAACTACTTTGGACAACAAGTCCAATTACCTAAGGAAGAGGAAAATACTAGGAAGCAAAAACCAAGCCATTCTTTGAAAGTAATTCCAAAAATCTTAGTAAAAGGAAAACATAACCTTAAGAAACTAGGAAATCAATAAATATAGCCCCATAATATATGGAAACCTTGATAGAATCTTGGAAATCTTGAAGGAAATTTGCAAGCAACTTGCACTCACCATCTAGCACGAGTATTGTATCATTCTTGGACATCAAGTAAGTCCTTTTTATGCTATAAAAATGTGGCTTTATGTAGGTCTTCATGGGCTGCAAGTTTGGACACATTTTAGGTGCTAAATTGGTCAAACAATGGCTTGATTTGGAACCTTCTTCAGAGGATGTTTCTTGGGATCTAATTCACATCTTCATGGACATGAATTTGGGCCTTAAAATAAATATAACACCTAGATAACTCATATCCTTTATCCTTAAGTTCTTCCTCCCAACTAACAACTTCCTTGATTGTTCCTGAAGTCCAATGACCTTTTTTTACAACTTTTTAGCTTGAGATCTTGTTAAAGGCCCTCTTTAAGATTCCAAAGCTTCATCCTTGTCCTTGAATAGGTTTGAGCTTCCTAGGATGCTATCACTCAGTACAGAGGAAGGAACTCCATCTCTATGGAGAAGATCCATCTCCAGATAATGGTAATAACCTCACAACCACTCGATACTGTATATGGATCACGCGGCCCAGGGAAGATCCAACCCGGAATATATACATCTCTAACATCAGTCACTCAGTACCTAGGAAGGCCATTCTATCCCCATGGAGAAGATCCATATCCAGATATAAATACTTCGGACAAAATCCATGTCTCGGGAAGATCCATCCCTCAATAATATCAACTGCGCTCACTGGGGGTGTGTTACAGACTCCTGAGGGGCTCCTACAACCCAAGCGCTATCATAATCATCAACATAACCGCTGCGGCGTGAAACCCGATCCCATAACTGTCATTCATCACCAGGATCTCGGCCTCACTCACTCATCACTCTCCAATCACACACACACGTCTCATAATGCATGAACTAGTCCGAATAAATGATATAACGTGCCAAACAAAAATAACCGAGACTAAGACATGATATGATATGCATATATAAAACTGAGTAAAAAATATCAATGAAACAAATGAGATGACAACAAGAAACGACCACTCGGGTCTCAATGGTATCAGCGTGAAGCATTAACATAATATCTAGCATGATTTGTAGCATGTTTACTTAATCACATTGATAGAAGCACAAATATCAACAAGAAAGAGTCACTAACGGTGCCATGGAATGAACCGAGTCACAATTCTCACGGTGCACGCCCACCACTTGGCATGTGTGTCACCTCAATTCTTATCACATAGCACATAGTTTGGGGTTTAGAACCCTCAGAACCAAGTTTGGAGTCGTTACTTACCTCAATCAAGCCAAAATCTTACTCCGCGATGCCTTTGCCGCTCGACTCGGCCATCAAAAGCTCCGAATCTATCCAAAATCTGTCTATTATCATCAATATATGCTAAAGGAATGAACCCCGCATGAAAATTATCAAATTAGACCAAGAATCCCGAATTTGGTCAAACCCGCCCCCTAGGCCCACGTTTCGAAATATGGTAAAATTTACAAAACTAGGAAACCCATTCACTCACGAGTCCACCCATACCAAATTTATCAAAATCCGACTTCGAATCGGCATTCAATTCTCAAAACTCCATTTTATGAAATTTCTACAATTTCCCCCCAAATTTCCACCCCAAAGCACTAATCAAATGATGAAATCAATGATATATTCATATATATTAGCCAAATCCGAGTTAGAATCATTTACCCCGATGAATTTCTTGAAAAACTTTTGAAAAATCGCCACAAATTGAGCTCCTTAGGTCAAAATATGAAATAAAACCCTAAACCCCGTATTTATAGTGCACCCCTCGAATCCTCATTATGCGGTCTGCCAAATTCTTTCGCGCCGCGCACGCTTCTCCGCGGTCCGCAAAATTCCCACAGCGGCCGCGAAAGTCCTTTCTTCTGCGGTCACGACCAATCTCACACGGCCCGCATTAGCCTTCACCGTTGACCGCGGAATCCTACCGTGCGCGGTACGCACTCCCCAACTTCAGAAATCCAACACCAACAACATCAAAAACTATTTTCAACAGCTAAACTCATCGGATAACCATTCTAAACACACCCGAAACCCTCGGGACCTCAACCAACCTCACCAACACATCCCATAACATCATTCAAACTTAGCCGAACCTACGAATCACTCAAAACAATACCAAAATATCAAATTAAACTCGGATTCAAGCCTAAGAACTTATAACTCCTAAATTCCGCCATCGACGCCAAAACCAATCGAATTATGCCCCAATGATCCCAAGTTTTGCACACAAGTCAAATATGACACAACGAATCTATTCAAAATTCCGGAATTCTATTTCGACCCATATATATAATTTTCCACTACCGACCGAAAATCGTCATATTTTCAATTTCGCCAATTCAAGACTAATTCTACCACGTACCTCCAAATAAAATTTCGAACACACTCCTAAATCCTAAATCAGCTAACGGAGCTAACGAAACCATAAAAATTCCAATTTGAGACCGTTTACTCATAAGTCAACATCCGATTGAATTTTTCAACTTAAACTCCTAAATAAGAGACTAAGTGTCTCATTCCAATCCAAAACTTGAACCAACCAACCCCATACAATATAATAGAGCTGAACATTTCACAAAGAAGCAGAAATAGAAAAAATGGGACTGTAACTCTCAGAACGACCGGCCGTGTCGTTACACTATTATTACACATTTGAGCTATGATGATGACACAATTTTATTTTCATCGGGAGATCCACTATCACTTATTGCTATGATGAAGAAGCTGTCGACTTATGAAAAATGCACTGGGCAGCTAATGAACAAGTCAAAATCCTGTTTCCTAATGGCTCCTAACACTTCACAATCAATCAAAGAGAACATCACTCAACTAGAAGGATTCACTCACTCCAAATTACATTCAACTACTTGGGAATGGTATCCAAAGTTTCAGCAAAGATGCAGGAGTGGAGGGAAAGATGCTATCATATGGTGGCAGAGATGTTCTAATCAAAGTTGTTCTTCAGTCCATACCACTCCACACTCTATTAGTTGTACAACTGCCTAAGACAACAATATCTCAAATGGAAAATATAATTGCCAATTTTTCTTCAGCGATACACAGGACAAGAAGAAACATCATTGGGTGGCTTGGAGCAAACTATGCTATCCCACAGAGAAAGGAGGTATAGGGATCCGATCAATACTATAGCGATATCCTTGGTGGAAAGCTGTGGTGGAATTTTAAAACAAAGAGAAGCATGTGGAGAAAATTTATGAAAGCCAAATACTACCCAAGAGCTCATCCAGTTACAAAGAAATGGACAACATGCCAGTCTCATACATGAGAAAGACTTCTTGAAGCCAGGAAATATTGTGAAAAATTTATTATATGGAAATTTGCATTAGGAAATCTATCCTTTTGGTGGGATAATTGGGTTGGTATTGGATCTTTAGCTAAATTCTCTAACCACAATTGCAAATCCAAAAAGATCAAAGTTATAGAATTCATGGAAGAAGACAGATGGAATAGGGGCAATCTATAGGAGGTCCTCCCTCTGTCAGTGGTCTCACAAGTTTTAAACATTGAGATATTTGATGAAGACAAAGACTTTTTCATATGTCCACCAGATCAAAATGGTCACTTTACTTGTAAATCTACTTGGAAAATTTTAAGGAAAACCAAGGTAGTTACCCTAACTGTAGTCAAAGATTGGAATTTTAAACTCCCATTCAAAGTTTCTTTTTTCATGTACAGACTTCTGGCTAAGAAACTGCCTACAGATGATGATTCTTATAAGTTTAATATCCATGACCCATCAAAATATTGTTGTTGTAAAAATGGGGCCACATAAACTATTAATCATATTTCAGAAATGCAGAGCTAGCTAGGGCTGTGTGGAATTATTTTTCTGGAACATATGGAATTGCTATCATGAATTGATGTACTGGTGGCTTACAAAATTTCTCAATAGGGTATATCTATTTTTGCTTCAGTGCCTTCCTTCTGGTATCTGCTGGGAATTATGAAAGGTAATGTATAGTACTAAATATGAGGAAATGAATGTGGGAGAGTCATAAACCAAATCATTTACCTGATAAGTCTATTGATCAACTCTCAATTTCCTTCAATCACTCTGAATTATATACCTGATAAGATGCATTTAATGCCAAATAGGTCTGAAGTGCAACAAACGTTTTCATGCACTTAAGACCAAATAGGCCTAAAGTGCAAATTGCCCAGAAACAAAAATTTGTTCTTCAAATTTTAACAATTCAATATACGATTTAACACCTAAATCTATTCCGAATGAGTTCAAATTGAAACATAACTTCTAATTATCATCAAGAACAACATATCTCTTTCACAAAATAGTATCTTGTAATATCTCTTTCATATAGTATCTTCCTTCCACAAAATAACATATCTTGTTCAGGATTTTAGCAACCTTCCTTTCAAGATATTGAATAACTTTCCTTTCATAATTTTCATAGAGTCTTCCTCTGATATTGTAGTAAATCATTCATATTTAAAATTTGACTTTCAAATATTATTCCTTCTACGGTGCTTGGAGATGCAATCTCTGAAAATAATCTTCCTTGAATTATGTTTTCACTCATAAATTCATGACATGATATTCTCTTTTTAATATTTGTTTATATTTTTACCAACATCTTTTCCCGTGAAGAAAATCTATGTAAGAATAAATTATCACAAATTAATGTTCTTTGATTAATAATTGTGTTGATTTGTTATCATCAAAATCAACATGTTAAACCTTGAAGCTACCCCTATCAAATTAGGATGATCGTCAAAAAGCCATGGAAAAGATCACCAGAAATTTGCTATAAACTTTTGGTGGATCATGACAGATTTTCATAAATTTTTTCATAATCCAACATGCGAACAATTGTGGCCATTTCTGAGGGAGAATTCATTTTTATCCATTTTTTTAAATATGACTAAAATTTAAACCGTGTCCTTAGCAAAGTCACCCATGTAATTTTTTGAAGGTGGTCCATTGAATAATTGTTGGTCAAAGTCCCCAAGTGCAAGTTTCCACGAGTTCGGAACCTAAATAACAACTATTTAGACTCAAGAGCCTAAATAGGTTTAAAAAAACGACTGAGTATCATTTTATATATAGCGCATGTTTTATGTTAATAGTTAGTTACCCCGTTAATATATAACGCATATAATACATACGCTATACACACATATTTAAAACCGTTCATGAATAACGCATGTAAAACATGACCTATACCTTAATTGGAAATTGTCATGTATAGAGCATGTAATGCACGCGCTATATGCCAATACATTAAAACTCTCCTCCTGGCAGAATAATATGTTCATCACTAAAAGTATATGACTCACAGAATTAAGTAACAATGTAATTTTGATCATAAAAATGAATAATTAGGGACAGATTAACGTTTTCATCGTAGCTCATAATCACATGAAATTTGTTGTAGTAAATTAATTCCAATTCATTTGCTCCACTTCAGAAACTCAAATATCCCCCTGAAGAAAAAGTTAAAACACATAATGTAGATGGAAGACGAGAAATGTTATTTTGAGCGAGATTCAAGCAACAAAACTAGTATGAGGCACCTCTAATTATTTGACAAGCGGAAAAGTAGGTCCTGTTGAAAAAATTGGTTATGGAGATTAAGAATTAGCTTGAGGCGTGTCAACTGTTAAAGGCACTATCCTTAAAGATATTTCGCTCACACAGTGATACATAAAATTAGGCATATCCCCAAGGATTCAACAAACTCTTCCAGTTATTGAATTGGGAACAGAACTAGTAGAAAACTCAAGAAAGAAACCCATCATATAGGAGGAAAAGATGATTCAGAAAGTTGTATTAGAAAGTTATGTTAGAAATTGTGTTTTTAGCTCTCCATAGACCATGTTTATATAGGCGTTGCTCCAACGGCTAGTTAACGGCAAGTAACGACTAGTTGACTCTATTGATTGTGAAATAACTTACTAATAATAAGTAAATGTAATGGTTTTTCAAAGAGATAAGATTTTCCAAGTCATGATGAACATTACCTTTTGAGATATCACTAATTTTCCAACAATCCCCCACGTATCTCAAAAGGGACGTAAAAAATAAATAGTAATTAAAGAACGAAAGAGAGTATAATTTTTTGGTTTCGGGTATAATGAATTTCATCTGGTGTCTTATAGACTATGAACCAAATATAGATAAAATAAGATTTAACTTATAGAATAATTGGTGAAGTTGATAACTTCTATGAACCAAAAATTCTTGTTGTAAGCTAGGGATCTTATTCATCATATTACACCCTCACAATTTATGTTGTAATCGCGGTTTTACGCTAATAGGACATGCACACGCATGGTATTCATGAGTGCTCTAGAAATTTTGTCATAGGAGCGGCCCCACTCCACACTCATATAGGTCCATCCATCAAGTGTATTCTATAGCACAATACACTACCTATAATAGGATATGGGTAATCGGATTAAGAGTATAATAACTCAACCTCACACTTCTTGCAGTCTTGCACTATATACACACATCATAGGAAGAGACATAATTTAATAGTGCATATTTGATCAATTAATGACTTATTATTACCTATAAAAACCTATTTCATGAGATCTCTAATCACATAGGTTGGGTCACCATCATTGTTGAGACATCTCAAATTGACAAAAATCTCAACCCCTCGATGTTTCACTTATAAGTCAAAGGATCGACCAAATTCTCTTTTGACTACACATGATATGTATAAAAATTTCTCTCTAAGCAATTTCTTTACACATGATATGTATAAAAATTTCTCTCTAAGCAATTTCTTTATCACATTATGTCTGAAGAGAATGTGTCTACTCTTCACATTGAAAGATTTATTTTCTTACAATGACTACTACACCTTGACAATCACTGTAACGACTCGATCGATAGTTTTGAGCTCTAGCGCGTCGTTCGACGGTTTGAAGCCTTGAGCAACTTTACTCCAGGTATTATGACTTGTACGCGTGGTCGGAACTGGAATTTCAGAAGTTCAGAATTGATTTGGAAAGAGAATTCTCATTCTGGAAGCTTTAAGTTGGGAGAGTTGACTAAGGTTGGATTTTTGAGTAACTGACCTCGGAATTGGGATTTGAAGGTTTCAGCAGGTTCATATGATGATTTCTGACTTGGGCATATGTTTGGATCAGCTTTTGGATGACCCGGGAGCGTTTCGGCTTCCTTTGTGGAAGTTGGCATTTTTGAAAAAAATCATAAATTTGGGTTGAAGTGCATTTCAATGTTATCAATATCCGTTTGGGATTCCGAGTCTGGGAATAGCTTCGTCTGGTCAGTATGGTATTGGGAGCGCGTCCGAAAGTTGATTCGGAGGTCCATAGGTCATTTTGGAGTCGTTTGGCGAAAGTTAGAAATTTGAAAGTTTTTGAGAAGTTGGACCGGAAATGGAGCTTTTAATATCGGGATCGGAATCCGATTTTGGAAGTTGGAGTAGGTCCTTAATGTTGAATATGACTTGTGTGCAAACTTTGAGGTTAATCGGACGTGATTTTATAGGTTTCGGCATCGAATGTAGAAGTTGGAAATTTTAAAGTTCATTAAGCTTGAATTGGAGTGTGATTCATGGTCTCAACATTGTTTGATGTGATTTGAGGCCTCGAGCAGGTCTGTCTGATGTTATGGGACTGAGTTATTTGATTGGACGATGTCCTGGGGGCCTCAGGTGTGTTTCAGATCAAATTTGGGTGAATTGTTACTGCTGGTTGATGTATCTGTTGTCCTTCTTCGCGGACACGAAGGGAGTTTCGCGTTCGTGAAGAGAAAGTTGGAGGCTTCTGGATTTTTCTTCGCGAACGCAAAGTAGAGGTTGCGAACCCCAAGGGGTTGGTTGAGTTGACTACTCGAACACGAATGGTCAATCGCGAACGCGTAGAAGGAAGGAGGGAAGGTGGCCCGAGGTCGATGGATTACGCGAACGCGAAGGGTCTGGGTAGCTGGACTTCGCGAACGCGGTAATCGGGCCGCGAACGCGAAGAAGGAATTTGGGGTTGAAGCAGATTGTGCTTCGCGGATGCAATGGCATTGTCGCGTTCGCGAAGAAGGGCAGTGAGTTGTTTTAAAGATGGGATTTGGCCATTTTCTTTCATTTTTCTCTTGGCTTGGGCGATTCTTGGAAGGTTTCAAGATGGGGTTTCAACATCAATGGCTAGGTAAGCTATCCCCACCTATTATGAGTTAAATACATTGATTATGTATATATTTTAACATGGAAATTAGTAAAAATTTGGGATTTTGGTGGAAAAACCTAGAATTTGTATTTTTGGATTATTACCACGAATTTGGGCATGAAATTAAGAGTAAATTATTTTGCAAGGTTATGGAAAAAGTTTATCTTCGAAGAATTTTGGAATTCGGGCACGTAGGCCCGAGGGCAATTTTGTCAACTTTTCGAGCGGAGTTGGGAATTTATATAAAGTGAATTGTTATAAGTATTAGGGTATATTTCATTGGTTTGTTCGTTATTTGGCTAGTTTTGGAGCATTGGGGCATCGATTTGAGTCATCGGAAGGGCTTTGAAGCCGGTTATGAAATTTCGGAGCGAGATAAGTCTCTTTTCTAACCTTGTAAGAGGGAATTGTCCCCATAGGTCAAATTATTAATTATGTGCTACTATTTGTGGGGGGCTACGTACGCACGAGGTAAAGAGAGTCCGTGCGTATCTACTATTGTGCTTAAGTCTGGGTAGTCTAGGACCCAAAAACATTCTATACTTGAAATATTTGTAACCTTATTGACAATTTAAATTGCTTAAATCATATCAAATAAGTAAATGAATTTCTAAACAAGTTAAACTTAATTTCTTTTAATCGTGAATAGAGGATTGACTTTTCCTTGGATAAATGTTCTCTGGTAAATTCTTGATTGACTGTTTGAATGTGTGTATTTACATTTGATCGCGTCGCATCCTTAGCCCCACGGGGAGCGCCAAACTGTTTACCCTCAAATTTGGATAATAATTAAACTTGTATTGTGGTTTTATGGATATGTTATTTTATCCAAAACCAATTGATAAACAAGGAATTAAGCAGACGAATTAGACAATAAAATAAATCAAACTAGTATGTAAGCAAAGTCTCGATTAATAGTGATTGGTCAGTGTTGATAATAGTGATTGGTCAGTGTTGATTCTGATAATACACACTATTTTACGCTTGTTCTTATCAAGTATCTTTGCTTTTAGGTAAAAATATGTCAAACTCACAAAACGCACCGACACACGGTGACAATGACCTCAGATTTCACGGGAAAAACGATAATGTAATTGCTCCAGGAGTCGAGGCGCCACAAGCTTATCTTGGAGGAGCACCGGTTTCCAACTTAGTCAATGTCAGTTCGCACGTTGCTTTAAATACGAACCTAGGCGCAAACCTTGAAGGGAATGTACGCAGAGAAGGTCGATCTGACGGCCAAGGTACACAAGGCAGATGAGACGGAGGAGTCAGCCTCCAAGTGATATTCGAGATGCTACAGGCTCAGTAAGCCGCTATCGCTCAGCTACAAAATCAACATAAAGCTCCGAATGGAATCGAGCCAGAAACCACTCGCCGTACCGAGCCAGTGCCAGAGAGGTCGAATGGTAATGAGTTAGGGACCGATCCTGCAATAATGAAAATGCTTGAGGAGCTCACCAAAATAATTGAGTCATAAGAGAAGAAAATCGAAGCTAATGATAAAAAAAGTGGAAACATACAATTCCCGAGTTGACCAGATACCGGGGGCACCGCTGATCTTGAAAGGGATGGATTCAAAGAAATTTGTACAAAATCCGTTTCCTCCGAGTGCGGATCCGAAACCCAAATAAAATGGGACCACCGATCCCAACGAGCATGTCACGTGCTACACATGTTCCATCAACGACAATGATTTGGAAGATGATGAGATCAAATCTGTTTTGTTGAAGAAGTTCGGGGAAACCCTATCGAAGGGAGCAATGATTTGGTACCACAATCTACCACCAAATTCCATTGACTCATTTGCCATGTTAGCAAACTCTATCGTAAAGGCACATGGTGAAGCCAAAAAGGTTGCGACAAGGAAATCAGACCTTTTCAAAGTAAGACATGAGGATAATGAAATGCTGAGGGAGTTTGTACCCCGATTTCAAATGGAACGCATGGAGTTGCCACCGGTCACAGATGATTAGGCTGTTCAAGCTTTTACTCAGGGGTTGAATGAACGGAGTTTGATAGCATCACGTCAACTGAACCAAAATTTGATCGAGCATTCGGCTATAACTTGGGCGGATGTACACAATCGGCATCAATCGAATATCAGGTTCGAGGACGATCAACTAGAAGCTCCCTCCGGTTCGGTGCATCCAAACTGGTCAGTGATCGACTTTCACCTACACTACTATAAAGTAGAAAGATGAGGGTCGGAGCAGCTTTTACCCGAAGGATCGGGATCGAATCCACATGGAGTTATGATTGTGGGAGTTGAGTTTCTAGGTAATCTAGTAGTGGTTCGTGTTCTTAAATTTCACTTTTCATACTTTTTGATTTGACAATTATACTACGGTTTATACTAATGGTAATTTGCTAATTAACTAACAGATGTCTTTTTGGTTGTTTTCTTAATGGATAAAAGGCACTAGGGTTATGACTTTCTCCTAGGAGAATATTTAACGGGATCCAATACCTAAGGCAGAGATTTTAACAAAGGGAACATGGCATAACCAATGCACGAAATTAGCCACTCTATACCTCTCGGTAGTTTGAGTGGCTTTGCCCTAGTTTTACTATCTCTAGGTTTAACCCGTTAATTAGGACTATCAATCTCTTGATTTCATCCCAATTCCTTGTTGGGCTGATTTTCTAGACTTAAGTTCTCTTTCTCAAGAAGAACCTAAGTCAAATAAACACCAATTAGTGTTTGCAACCACCAATTTTAACATGAAAACCACAAATCAGCCCAAATACCAAACACCCATAAACTTTCAAGCCTTAATTTAAAGGACCCATTAAACACCCATACAAGGGTTGAGCCACAACCCTAGATAATGAGTTTAGCTACTCATAATAACTGAAGAAATAAGAGAAATAGATGCAGCAAAACCCATATAATTGAATTATAAACTAAAATTGAAAGATTCAATGTTGAAATTCTTCTAAAAGTACTCAAAAAGCTGAAGAAAAGTCGTTCAAGAACTCCCCACTATATCTCAGTACAAAGTTTTTTAAAAAAAATTTAGAAAAGAATTTATTTATACTTGGCCGAATTTTCTAGAAAAAAATACCCCTGCGGGCTCATCGCGGACCGCGCAAAATGGACTGCGGCCACGGTGAAGCTTTTAGCTAACAAAACTGGGCTCTGAACTTGGCCACCGCGGTCCGCATAAACATGCACCGCAGCCGTGGTGTCTTCAACGCGGATCGCGAAGAAAGGACTGCGGTCCGCGGTGGTCTTCTAGCCTTCAAGGTTTGGGATCTCTGAATCTCTTGACTGCGGACCGCATAAACTGGACCGCGGTTCGCGTTGATTTTGCCTTCAACACAGCTTCTCTAAATCCTTCCACCGCGGACCGCATAAACTGGACCGCGGTCCGCGTTGGATTTTAGCCTTGAAAAGCATTCTCTGTATCTCTTCAGTGCGGACCGCATAAAATGGACCGCGGTCCGCACTGGTCAATTGAACTCTGCCTGTGCTTGGTCTTGGTACTTGTGCAGGTTTCGCTCCTTTTTGAGCAGGTCTTTGACTGTTTGTCATCCTTTTTGACTAAACCCTGCAACAAGCATAACAAATAAGCCTTTGGGACCATTTTTCATACAATTTTATCCAAAACTTAAGTACGAAAGAGTGTAAAATAAGGTAAAATCCCTAGTTATCAACTCCCCCAAACTTAAGATTTTGCTTGTCCTCAAGCAAACAAAATAAGCTCCACCCCTCTTTGAATAAGTCTAAGAAAATTCAGCTGCCCTAAGGTAACCTCTTCTAGCATCAATTGGGACTAACAATTGCCCTCAATGCAAATGAATCATTAACAACATTTGACCTTTAAAAATCATGGATCTCAGTGTGAAACAAGAGCATCAAGAGTTGACTCGACTCATCAATGAAACTCTTACTACTACTTTGGTCATTGTGGAACCCAAACTCATACTCCTCAACTCTCGCTAAGCAAACCTCACTTTAAGATTGTAACACTCAGAACAAGGATAATGGGAGTTCACTCATCTCTCTCAAGAAAAAGACTCAAGTCCGGCTCGAAGTACCATATGCTTGACCCTTATGTGAGTCACCACTAATGTAAGCTTCATTCAACTCAAGATCATATAGGACTTTTGTGGATACATGATGAAGACTTTTGGTTTTAAGGTAGGAAATATTTGGTCAAGGTGAGTTCTATCTTCCCTTAAGCACTTCATTTGTTTCACATCTTGCGCACATTTTCTTGACTTCTTGAGACTTTAAGCTCTTTATGAAGGGTTAGAGAGACACATTGTCACATCTTTTTGTTCAATTAAATCATTCTTCTCCTTTCTAAGCATTCCACACCTTTAATTTCTTTCTTTTTCATTGATTCCCTTTTTATTTCTTTTGACTTGCTCATTCTTTTTGACTTTTTGCTTTTCTTTTATTTCTTTTTCATTACCTTTCCTTTTCTTCCTTTTGTACCTTCTTTTTCACTTTGTTGCATTTCTCGTCTCTCCCCCAAACTAACGTTTTTGCCTTGTGCTTAGGAAAGAAGGGGTGCCAAGAGAGGGTCAGAGCGGGTGAAGGTTTGTATCATGGTTCGTGAAAGAAACAGGTCTAAGGTTCAAAAGGGTTGACTAGGGAAATTTTCATTGATAGGCTATGGAAATAATCAAGTCATCATTCGGATCAAGGAGAGCCTATAATCACATCTCAAGTCAAACTACACTTAGAATTTCGCCTACACAAACATTCAGGGGAAGTTCTAGACTAATGGCACGGGACTTGGACTTGCAATTCAAACTCTCACCACTCAAGCTATGGGATTGCTAAAGAAACAGAGTCGGGGGACCACAACGACCTTAGCTATGATTTGAGCAACACAATGGTCCCGAAAAACCACTTGATGAATATCAGCCAAGACAAGAGTCTCAAGATCACGACTTTCACCATCCTAAACACAACGATTTGTTTTTGACCATAAGATCAAAGGCAAATGTGTTAGGCCCAAGTGAAGCTTTTCTTGAGGTACCATTCCTTACCAACTACTATTTACACAAAAAGCAACAAAAAAAAAAAAACAGACTCAAACCCTTAAGAAGGTTGTCACACCATCCATCCTCGGGAAGAGCCACCCGGTTCACACAAATTCCACCTTTGGAAAGAACCGTGGCATTAAGAAAATCAAAGGCTTATTGCACGTGAAAAGTTCAACATAAGAAGTTATGAAAATAAAATAAGAAGATATAAAAAGGAAAAATGCGGAAAGTAAAATGCGTAAAGTAGAATGAATATATACAAGAGGGGAATTAATCGAATATACATAAGGGGGAATGAATATATACATTAGAAAGTAACTTTATATACAGACCAAAAGTGCAAAAATACGAAAAGCAGCTAGAATAGTAAAGTTATTACATACCAAAATAAAAAAGAAAGCATAATAAAAGTAGTATCTAATATATACAGCCATCCAAATCCAAAATAGGGCTACCCCCTCAAATGAGAGCTATCATTGTCCTCAATGCTAACTAACAAAATAAGCTCAAAATAAAGGAGAAAGAGTCAAGAGAAACTCCCTATAGGCCCTCCGTCTGCATCGGATCCTGAGTATGGGTCCCGGGGTCTGCGGACTGCATGGAAACCTGTGACTGGTCCTCAGAACCCTGTGTCTCCATCGGGACCTGGATCTCCTCTATAACCCGGTCGAGTACTGGAAGCTCTGGCTGACTTGAGGTGCCTCCCTACGGGTCTGCCAACTTTATCACAATGCCCTCTATACGGGGAAACACTCTCCTCCTCTTTGGCGGCCTCTCAATCTTCGGCTCTAGCTCAGGCTGGGCAGCAGGTTCATGCAGCAGCAGGTCTAATGGCAGGTGATCCTCCTTCAGCTTATCTACCTCTTTCCTTAGCTTCTTCACTGACTCCCTGGAGGCACAAGTTTTCCTTAACTTCTTGGTCTCCTTTGCAAGATCCGTCAGGCCTTCCCATGAGAACCAATAGCGTCCAAAATCAACTTCTAGTTATCAAGGATTTTCTTCTGGTTGTCCAGAAGTTCCTTGATAGCGTCCTCCACAGACTGTGGGACATGTGGCAGAGGAGGTGCAACTTGGGATGCCACCGTCGTGGAAAGGACAGACAACTTAGAAGTAGCTGCCTGCATCCAGTTGTTGATACTGGATAGGGTATGGCTCAAATGGTGGGCAGTCAGAGGGTATGCCCGTGATGAAGGAATGCCTAGGGCTGCTGAAGTGGAAGGGCCAACAATGTCTGGGGTGGCTGAGGCAGGGTGAGAAAATGCCACTACAACCACTGGCTCTTTAGACTGGCCAGTGGAAGCAGTGGTTTTTCCTGTGAAATTTTTGCTTTTGGGGTTGTCATCACCCTGCAGGCTGTACCAGGAGAACGGAGCCTTTGGCTTCAACTTCACATCAAACTTCCTCTTTTCTACCTTTTGATCTTCAAAGTACATGGTTAGGAAATTAGGGAAGGGATAGTCTCTATCACCTTCATTCACCACCCAGTTGATAACCCTTGACATCACATTCCCGACATTGATCGGGATCCCTTCCATGATACAAGCAATCAACACAGCCCGCCTGAGAGGAAGAGAATTTTCATGGAAGGTGGGGTCGAGCCTGCTACACACAAACGTCTCCTAACCTTTGGCCTCAAATTTTAATGTCCTCCTCAGAATCACTTTCCCTGCTTGCATCCAGTCTGAGGTTTCACCTGGGATTTCCAAGTGCTCCGCTAGCCATGAACGGGCATCATTCCCCAAGTTCAACTTATCAAAGTACTCCGAATCATCCTCATCATCGAAGTCAAGGTATCCGTTTATTGCATTCCCATCAAAAGGTACAGTTAGATTCCGCACCTTAGTCGCTTTGGAGTCCATTTTCAGATAAGCCAAATTAGTGTAGAACTCCTTGACTAGGTGCTCATTTGCCTCCGGCAGCTGGCAAGTGAAATAGTCCCAGCCTTCTCTCCCTGAACTGTCTCCGCACATTGGGGCTATCTGACAAAAGGTCCCTTGTGATGAATTTACTCTCTAGGATCAATTTCCTCTCAGGCCACCATTCCCGGAATTTATGAAAGGCCGATTCACTAACAAACCGATCTTGCCATGCTTCAAGTTTTCTTGTTCTCTCAACCCCCCTACTCGGGGTTCACCCCCTGTTTGGGTCTCATCCCATGCCTCTTCTTCTTCGGAGTGTTCACCTGATGGAGATGCTGTAGGTGAGGTGGAGTATTCACCTGATGGAGATGCTGTAGGTGAGGTGGAGTATTCATGATCACTCCTTGCAACTGAGCCTTTAGAAGACTCATAATGGGCTGATGCTTGGGCAGGAGGAGAGTCAGAGGGTTCATTTGTCAACCTAAAACTCTACGGAAAGTCTGGGTAATGCTCAGGTATGGATTCTGAATCAGATTCCCCTCCGGAGGGTACATACTCACTTCCCGATTAGGAAGCAGCTCTATCCATGGCCCGGATTGCTTTTCTTGTCTCTTTCATAGCTTGCCGGACTTTGGGGGCCAGTTTGATTGTCCCTTTGCTTTTCCCCCGGGAAGACTCTCCCCCTCCGCTTGGTTTTCGACTACCTCCTCTTGATTGGACCATAATCTGCAAGTCGAATTCATTTAAAGCTTGTTAGTATCCAAGCAGTGTATTTATTCAGGAAGAAAAGCAGTAACAGAACACTAGATTTGTGGTGCAGAAGTGGCAGACCGCGGACCGCACAAAAAGGACTGCGGTCCGCGTTGAGGTGGGGTTCAGACTACCCACCTCTCTGAAGTTATCACCACGGAACACATAAAAATGACCGCGATCCGCACTAAGGCACCGCGGACCGCATAAAAAGAACCGCGATCCGCGTTGAAGTGGGGTTCAGACTACCCACTTCTCTGAAGATGGTCACCGCGAACCGCATAAAAACAACCGCGGTACACACTAAGCCACCGCGGACCTTACAAAAAGGCACCGTGTTCATCAACTGGAACTTGTGAGATTTAAAGCACTACGGTCTGCGTAAAAGCACCACGGACCGCACTAATTCCCAACCTAGGGTTCCAATTTTTACTTTTAAGTCAAGTTCAAATGCACATGTTGTTGAAACCCTTGGTGTTTAATCAGTGTAATTAGCTACAATGGGTCTAAATTAAGCATTATGAACAAGCCCTACACATGATTAATGGACTAGAGGAGAAAAAAAAAGGAAAAAAGAAGAAGAAAATCTACTAATTAAACAAGAAAATAATAAAATTAAGAAGTTAGGAAATCAAAATTACACTTACTAGATGTGGGATAAAGATGAGATGAATAAAATGAATTTCTTGAACATAGGAAGGGTGATGCACAGTGAAAAATGTACTGTAGAAATGACAATGAGCGAAAAGTGTAAAATGAGGCCCTTAGACCCTATTTATAGAATTTTTGCCTGGGACCCGCAGTACTTACCCCACCGCGGACGCATAAAATGATCGCGTTCCTTTAACTTTCTGGGCATCTGGGCAATTGGCCACTGCGGTCCGCATAAAATGAATCGCGACCGCAGTGGTCCACCGCGGTCCGCTTAAAATGGTATCGCGGCCGCGGTGGCATATTCATAGAAGTGACTTGTTGTGAGCTAACTTCGCGGACCGTAAAAAGTGTACCGCGGTCCGTAATGCAAACTTCAGAGAGTTGTTTTTCTGGCGAGATAGCTCCGCGGACCGCAAAAAATTGACCACGGTCCGCATTACAACTTCAGAGAGCTAGTTTTTTATTACTTAGCCTTGTGCCTTGCATCAAAATAATCCTACAACATCCCACAACCATTTAGTCATAAAATAAATCCTATACTACCAAGAAAATCAAGGAAAAAACAAAAATAAAGACACATGGCACGATGCATGTTACCATATTCAATTGAGCTTCAGCAAAGACACCACGGGGCTATATTGAAATTTCCCAAGGTAGTGCTTTCACCGGTGCCCATTCACTCAAAATATCTCCCCATTTTTGTTCTTGAGATCGAGAGCACCAAAGGGAGTAACCATTACAACTTCAAACAGGCCACTCCGTTTTGACTTGAGTTTGCCCGGAAATAGACGGGGTATAAATTGAAAAGGAGCACCAAGTCTCCCACCTTGAATTCCCGTTCTTTGGCATACTTGTCATGGAGGTACTTAATTTTGTCTTTGTATAAGGAGGAGCTAGTGTATGCATGAAATCTGAACTCATCTAGCTCATTCAAGTGATCAACTCTGAGATTAGCAGCTGTGTCCCAATCCAAATTCAACTTATTCAAATTCCAAAGTGCCTTGTGCTCCAACTCCACCGGAATATGACAAGCCTTTCCATACACCAATTGGTAAGGTGACATACCGATTGGGGTCTTGAAAGCGGTCCGGTAGGCCCAAAGAGCATCATCGAGCTTCCGAGACCAATCAGTCCGGTTAGCATTCACTGTCTTGGCCAATATATTCTTGATTTCACGATTGGACACTTCCACCTGGCCACTTGCTTGAGGGTGGTACAGAGTAGACACCTTATGGTTGACTCCATACTTCGATAGCAAAGAATCAAAGGCCCTATTGCAAAAGTGAGACCCCCCGTCACTGATGATGGCACGGGGTGTCCCAAATCTTGTAAAAATATGCTTCTTCAGAAAACCAACCACACTCCGGGCCTCATTATTGGGAAAATCCACGGCCTCAACCCATTTTGAAACGTATTCCACCGCCACGAGTTTGTAAGTGTTTCCACAAGAGCTCACAAATGGCCTCATGAAGTCAATACCCCATACATAAAAAAATATCCACCTCTAGGATAATATTAAGAGGCATCTCATCTCTCTTGGATATTCCACCCATTCGTTGGCATTCATCACATTGCTTCACCAACTCACTAGCATCTTTGTATAAGGTAGGCCAAAAGAGACCACAACTTAGCACTTTGGAGGCGGTCCGTGCCCCTCCATGATGACCACTATAAGGTGAGGAGTGGAAAGACTCAAGAATCGATCCTTGTTCCTCTTCGGGCACACATAGCCGGATGACACCATCATTGCAAATCTTGAATAAGTACGGTTCATCCCAATAAAAACCCATGCTATACCTCCTAAGCTTCTTCCTTTGGTTGGAAGAGAGATCACAAGGAACAACACCGGTGACAATATAATTGGCAATGTCCCCGAACCATGGCATTTCTTGCACTGACACAGAAAGAAGTTGTTCATGAGGGAAACTATCATCAATTTCAAGTCCATCACTAGGTCGACCTTGCTCCTCCAAGCGGGAAAGATGGTTGGACACTTGGTTTTCACTCCCTTTTCTATCCATAATCTTCAAGTAGAACTCTTGAAGCAACAACACCCACCGCATGAGTCTCGCTTTGGAATCCTTTTTGGTCATGAGATACCAGAGTGCCGCATGATCAGTGTGAACTATGACCTTGGCACCCATAAGATAAGGAAGAAATTTCTCCATCGCAAAGACTATTTCTAATAGCTCCTTCTCGGTGACAGTGTAGTTCATTTGGGCTGAGTTCATTATTTTGCTAGAATAATAGATGGGGTGAAAGATTTTGTTCACCCTTTGGCCCAAAACCGCCCCCACAACCACATCACTAGAGTCACACATGAGCTCAAAAGTAGAGCTCCAATCGGGTACGGTGATAATTGGTGTGGAAGTGAGCTTTTGCTTCAATAGCTCAAATGCCTTCATGCAATTGTCATCAAAGTTGAACTTGGCATCTTTCTCTAGCAGTTTGCAAAGAGGATTGATCACCTTAGAGAAGTCCTTAATGAAACGCCTATAGAACCCGACGTGCCCAAGGAAGCTTCGGACCCCCTTAACCGAAGTTGGAGGTGGCAATTTATAAATTACTTCAATTTCACCTTGTCCATTTCAATTCCATTCTCGAGATTTTGTGGCCCAACATGATCCCTTATTCCACCATAAAATGTCACTTTTCCCAGTTCAGCACTAGGTTAGTATCTTCACAGCATCAAAAGAATCCCCAACTACAATGAAGTCATCCACAAACACCTCGAGGAAGTCTTTGACCATATTAGTAAAGATCTCCATCATGCACCGCTGAAATGTTGCGGGTGCATTGCAAAGACCAAAAGGCATTCGGGAGAAAGCAAATGTACCATAAGGACATGTGAAAGTGGTATTCTCTTGATCCTCCGAGGCAATCAAGATTTTATTATAGCCTGAATACCCGTCCAGAAAGCAGTAGAAATCCTGACCTGCAAGCCTATCTAACATTTGATCCAAGAAGGGTAAGGGGAAATAGTCCTTGAGAGTCACTTTGTTTAACTTGCGGTAATTCATACACACCCGCCATCCTGTGACCGTTCTTGTGGGAATGAGTTCATTTCTGTCATTTTGGACCACTTTCATGCCACCCTTTTGAGAACACATTGGACCGGAGAAGTCCAAGCGCTATACAAAATTGGGTAGACAACCCCTACATCAAGCCATTTGATTATTTCCTTCTTCACCACTTCTTGTATTGCTTCATTGAGCCTCCGTTGGTGTTCTTCGGAAGGCTTTGCTCCATCCTCAAGAATGATTTTGTGCATGCAAAATGCGGGGCTTATTCGTTGAATGTCAACAAGAGTCTATCCTATGGCTTTCTTCCTCCTCCTTAGCACTTTTAAAGTGGAGTCTACCTGAAATTTGGTTAGGCAAGAGGAAAGAATAACATGAAAAGTATGAGAGGGACCAAGATATTCATACCTGAGGTGTGGTGGAAGTGGCTTCAACTCCAATGTAGGTGGCTCTTCGATTGAAGGCTTTGTCGGAGGAGTTTTCTGATTTTCCAAGTCCAATGATAGCTTTCGGGGACCATAGGAATAAGAACCCATGCCTTGAAGGGCATTGGTACTTTCAAGTAAGCCATCCACCACGATGTAATCATGGTTCAATAAAGCTGCCTCCACTGGATCTTCAACATTAATCATAGAGCTTGCATCATCAATAATGACCTCGGTGACAAGGTCCATGATAGAGCATACTTTTGTGCTGTTGGGATGCTTCATTGATTTGCACACATGAAACACAACCTTTTTATTGCCCACTCAAAAAGTGAGCTCACCGGCTTCCACGTCAACTAAGTCTTTCCCCGTTGCAAGGAAGGGCGTTCCCAAGATGATGGGGACCTCATAATCCACTTCGCAGACCAATATGACAAAATTCGCGGGCAAAATAAACTTGTCGACCCGCACCAATACATAATCAATGATTACTAGGGGCCTCTTCATAGTTCTATCCGCCATTTGAAGACGCATGGAGGTCACCCTAGGTTGCCCAATCCCCAATGTTTTAAATACCGAGTATGGAATCAAGTTTATACTAGCTCCAAGGTCACGCAAAGCTTTAACAAAATTCGCACTCCCGATTGTGCAAGGAATGGTAAAAGCTCCCGGGTCTTCAAGTTTGGGTGCCATTGAATGCACTATGGAACTCACTTGGTGAGTCATCTTAATGGTTTCACACTCCATAGACCGGTTCTTTGTGACTAAGTTCTGCATGAACTTAGCATACCCGGGCATTTGCTCCAAAGCTTCAACCAAGGGGACATTTATGGAAAGACCTTTCATCATATCGATGAATTTCTTGAGTTGATTCTCTTGATTTTGCTTCTCCAACCTTTGAGGATATGGAGGAGGGGGCCTAGGCAATGGTGCCTTGGCTTTTGGGACCACCGGTTCCGACATATCAATCACGTGTTCCCTAGACGGGTTCACGTCCCTTTGCAAATCCTCCCCATTATCATGGATATCAATTCTCACCTCACTAGTAGTTGGCTCTTCCACCACTTTCTCAACTTCAATCGGTAACTCATCAATTGGCAATTCATCATCATCAACAAAAATTCTCTATTGTCTAGAAGAACTTGCTTCACCGCCTTTTCCACTTCTTGTGATCACCGCCATGGATGTCGCGCCCCTTTTTTCCTCGCGGAGATCGAGTTCGAGACATTTTGGGTTGAGACGACTCTTTCCTTTTGGGAAAGGGGTTTGCATTGTTTTTTAGAGTCGCCACCTAACGATTTTAAAGGTGCGTTAGGGCACCTAAGGGGTTTATCTATAACTAAGTTATTAACCAGGGGTAGGGTAAGGGCTTGAAATTATCCTAAGAGGAAGCTGTTAGGCACCCCTCAGGATCGGCAAATGTGGTTCCTGGCCAAACAACATTTGTGAATTTGTACGGTTTAGCAAACAAACAAATAAAGGCTCAAATAAGAGGGGATTTAAATCTTAAGCATGCGAGGTGTTTGAAAATGATTAGAGAAAAAGCTGAGTTTTGAAAAGGGTCACGATTTAAGCATGTAAATTAATGGATATCCTAGGTTTGTACTAATATGGATCACATCAATACAATACCCGGTATGACACTCCTCAAAGAGGGGCTACACGTGATATTAGCGCATCGGTCATCATATCCATATTCTACCCTTTCCCACCCGGTGAAGGTAATTAAAGCGTTTGTTAGTCACGAACTCTATTGTGTGCTGTTACCCGTCCCTTCCTACCAATCCCGGAGGAGGTTAGGACCACTATCCTAAAAGGGAGGTACTAGGCAGACCCTCCAGTTTGAAAGGTAAAAATTCTAAGGCGACAAATAAAGAACACATAGGGCTGCAGTAAATGAGAACACATAAGAGCATGAAAGAGGCTCAAGTTTACCTCCGCAAATAATGCACATAAATAGCACGACTCAAACACACATAAGGAGAACATCCAAATTCAGAAACCTAAGATAGGGTGTCTAAGTGAGTTCAGAAGATAAACAGATATGCATGTCTATTTTATTACTCAGAAAGACCTAATCAGTTTTTCCTACTGATTTTAAAAACCTGTTAGCCCTTAGATAGTAAACTCAATCAAAACAACATTCAGTTTTTAAAGAGATTGATTACCTAACTCTTGCCTAGGCATGGGGTTGTACATAATAGCTACAAGAATTATTAAACGGTTTAGAGGTTGTTTTACCTAAACATGCTGTTCTAAGTGATGTAAATCGGAGAATGCAGAGTTAGTTACCAATTTCTAAAGCAGACGTGATAATCACATGCAATATTATTTTATACCTTTCATGAATCAGTAGTTTAAAATAGGAGTAGTTATTCAAATGCAAACGAAATCCTAGAGCATGGTATTTACTATGCACATATAAATGCAGGATGATTAAGACATAATTTCAGGACGCACATAATTCCTAATGTATGATTTCTAAAATACACAAAGAGCTACAGGATGGTTGAGGCATGATTTTGAATGCACATAAGTAATAATTTTATATTGATTTATTATCCTAGGAGCATGATTTCTAAGTTGTAGGCATGGGCATAAATTAAGGACATGCTGTATGTTAAAACAGAAAACATGAAAGCCTTAAAGACATGATACCTAATGCATGTTTGGCATGATTTGAATGAACATGTTGGTCCTAAGCATGGATTCTAATGCAGATATAGGGACTGTAAAAAAAGTCTAGGGCATGATTTCTACCCTTGTATATCTATAGCATGCATGGTTACCCCTTCCCTTTTTACTATTAATTCCCCAAGAGTTGTTTACAAATTATTACAAGCCAATGAATGAATTACATAAATAGAAATAGAAAATCAAGAAGCTATTCTATAGGGAGCCTTCAATTAGGCCCAGATTTTCCAAAGCCTCCAATGGTCTCATATGCCTCAGTCCATAGACAAATCAATGTCTAGATGCATCAAAGTTCCCTAAGGATCTCAAGGATCCCGGAGAGTGCTTACACCTAGACTTAGTAACCAAGAATTGAACCAGTGCAGTGTGGAAGGGCCAACCTCAGTGTGTCAGAGTTCAGAGGGAGCTCAAGGATCCCAAAGCAGTGCTCACACTAAGGGGGTTGAACTTAAGGGTCTAAGAATAAAGTAAAGTGCAGGAGGTGATTTGAGAAGAGTTAGGTTAAAAGAGCATTTATGAAAAATAGTTTATTTATTTGAAATAGGTTTACATATCAGTATGTGAGTGACTTAGGGAAATAGTTTTGAAAAGAATATGGGATGAAGCAATCAACCATCACAACACATGGGGAGACAAACACAAACAAGGAAGCAGGGATCGGGGACACATAGGCCATAGAAACAGATTGACATACAAATGATGTTAGATAAGAACTAAAGTATCATAGACCTATACAGGGCCTAAGCAATCACAACCTTAGTTTTGTCACAAAGAGTTCATACCAAAGACTAAACATAATCATATTGAGGGAGTATTGGGGAGAGGACATCACACAATAAACATAGTCACACATAGGTTCAAGAAAAGTTCTAGGTATAGCATAAAGACAAAATTAGTATGTGGTGCATGTTACAGTATACTAAGAACTGAAGAAGACACAAGCAGAATCATGTTGAAACATGCGGGGGGATAGTAAACATGTTGAAGCTAAAGGAAAGGGTGTTAAGAACTAAAATCAGCAAACATACAGGCTACTTGCAGGTAGAACAACAAAACCATAAGTAAAAGCAGATTATAAACAAGATGAATCGAAATACCCAAAGAAACATATTATTTTGAAACTTTAAACATAAATTGAAAACATACCAGTTGAAAGATAGCAAATACAGAATGAGGAGTAAGCAAATAGAATCACCAGTCTTGGCTTGCAGCCAACTGGTAGTAACAGGTGATCAAGAGAATAACACTAGGGAGTATATGTGTGTAAGAGAGAGTTGAACAATGTGTATGTTCGTGTGTTATGTTATTGAAAGACTAGAGTCTTTATAGTTGAGAAACATGTAGTAAAAATAAGGTAGGAATCATAGTAGCATGGTAATTAAGGAACTCAAAATCAATTAATCAGAAAATCAAGGCAAGTACTCCCTTAAGTTAAGGGATTTCAAGTTCAAACGGTAAAACCAGTAGCATATAAGGCAAGAAAAATCAGTACATGATTAACAAGGAAAGAATCAAACTTCATTAAGCATAGGGTAGTCAATTAGGACTAGATTCAGAAAACCTCAATTATGGAATGATTCAGTAAAAATAGAGTACTACAACAAATAAGGTAATGGAATCAATTAATTTTAAACAGACGAGTAGAATTCTAGGGTTTTAAAAGAAACCTCTCAATCAGACCATCAAATAAGGAAATCAGAATCAGTCAAAAGAGAGTCATGATTCTATATTTCAACATATATATAGAGAAGGACAAACAGTCATAGCAAACAGGCAAGTTCAGCATTATTTGACGGAAAGACGCAAGAGATGAACAAATCCAGATGAATAATCACACAAGTAAGCTAAAGACTCAATAAACACGAGTATGGTAACCACAAAATCATAAAAAGAACCAAGTAATCAGGCTAATACAAAGAACCCAGATAAAAAGATCTCAAAAACTAGGGATTTTTAACATAGGCGAGTTAAAAAGCAAATAAAGCATAGAATTAGTCGAGATATGCAAAGAAAAGGTTTAAATGTAAAGGAAAAAGTCAGTTTAAACGAGTACAGAAGAACTTTGAGAAACCCTAATTTTAAAGGAAGTAAAAACGATTTAAAGTTGCTAATTTTTAAAGAGAGGTTTGAGAACAGTGTAAAATATAGAGAGAATCATACTTGAATCGTAAAAAAATAGCACGAATCTAAGAGATTTAAACAAAAATTAGGGTTTCAAAGGAAACCCAAGTAGAACGGAAGAACATGTTGTAAACCTCAAGGATCGTAACAAATATGGTGTGATTTTTCCCAAACTCATACTGGAGAGGCCATGAACATCCAAAAAAACAATCCTAAACATAAGTCAGCATGGCCTAGGGACCTTGAAGGCCTCAGAGATGATGAGCAAGGTGATGGGGAAACCATTGGAGGCTTGGGGTTGAGAGGTGGTCGCCGGAGATGGCCGGAGAGGGAGGTGGCGGCTGAAGGAGGCTAGGGTTAGGTTGAGATAAGGGGAAGAGACGAGAGCATATGATGGCGGCGGGAGTTTGGGAATGGGTTAGGGTTATAGGTCTTTAGGAATTAAAAAAGGAAAAAGGGGTGTTTGGACCGTTGATCTGGGAAATCAACGGTCAAGATTAGGTCGGGTAGGTGGGTTCCAGGTTTGATTAGGTGTTTATAGAATCTGGGTCGGGTAATTGGGTAGGGAATTGATTTAAATTTGGGCTATAATTGAAAGCCAAATTTGCCTTGATTTAAATAGCCAATTTCACTATTTTGATTTTAATAAAATAATAAATAGTTTTCTGAGAATAATTTTTCTATACCAAAATGATTAAAAACGTATAATTATAATTTTAATAATATAAGGGCCAATTTTACACGCATAAAATATAATTATACATTAAACGGGCTAACATTGCAATTTATGCAATTTAGCTTGAAAATATCAAATATAATTATAAAAAATGCATAAAAGTTATATCAATCACATTTTGGTATAAGTATAGAAGTTGAATGAATAAATCATTATAATAATAACTTTAGAAATAATTATTGCGGATTTTATGACTAAAATGGGAGAAAATAAATCAATTTAGACCCTTAAAATTATGGGAACAATTATCAAAACCTTATGCATACTTATGTATGCATATATATGCTATTTTGAAGGTATTTATGCATATTTAAAATATATAGGAAAAATTGGGTATCAACAATGGCGTGACCGGTATTATTATTGTTCCCACCCTTATGGTTTACCACCGTATCACTCGGTAGTGATCCCTTTGGGCGTGTGTTCAAGGCATGAGAAATTTGGCCCGTTTGTACTTTAAGATTACTAATGGAGGTGTTGTGGGAAGCCAATTGAGCATCGGAGTCCGCATTGCGCTCCATCATTTGCTTGAACATTTGTTCAACTCTTCCCGTGTCATTCCCTGATGAGCTTTGGCCTTAAGCTTGGTACAGGGGTGGATTGCTTGGTTGTTGGTACATCGGGGGCCTTTGAAAGCCTGACCCCCGGTTACCATTACCACCCCAATTGTTGTTGTTATTGCCTCCGCTCCAATTGTTATCATTGTTGTTTCCCCATTGTTGGTTATTGTTGTTCCCCCAATTTTGTGAATTGTTTTTATTGTTCCAATTTCTCTGTCTTTGATTACCCCAAATTTGATTGTTACCTTGGGTGATCCAGTTTTGATTGTTGCTTTGATTGTTCCCTTGACTTTGGTAATTATTAGCATACATAACATCCTCTTCTTGATCATCATATGGCTCCTCTTGACTATACCCACTTGGTCCTTGGTCACCTTGATCATTGTTGCTTTTCTTAGGATTTTCCTGAGGTCTTCTTTGGTTCACTAACACATTCACTCCCTCCATGGAATTTACTTGCTTTGGCCCTTGTAATTGTTGAAGCTGTGCCTTGGCAAGTTGGTTCATAGTGGTAGTGAGCTCGGCAATTGCTTGCCCCTGTTCTTGAAGTTCTTTGTGAAGACTGTTGACACCGACTCACCCTGAGGTACATTTGCTCTACTTTTCCATGCTGACGATGTGTCATCCATCTCATCTAATACTTCACATGCCTCGGGGTAAGTCAATTTCATGAAATTTCCACTGGCCAACTGATTGACCACACATTGATTGACAGTGTTTATTCCTCGGTAGAAGGTTAGTTGAATCATGGCTTCAGTCATGTCATTGTTCGGACATTCCTTAACCATGGTCCGGTATCGCTCCCAAGTCTCATGCAAAGTCTCATTGAGTTCTTGCTTAAAAGCCAATATTTCATCTCTGAGCGACGCCATGTGACTAGGCGAGAAAAGTTTTGCAATAAACTTGTCTGCGAGCTCATCCCATGTGGATATGGAGTGGTTGGGAGGCCGCTCGAGCCAATCAAGAGCCTTCCCTCGAAGAGAGAAGGGGAATAACCGCAGTCTCAAGGCATCTTCTGAGACGTTTGTTTGCTTACTACCCCAGCAAGTATCTACGAAACCCTTCAAATGTTTGTAAGCATTTTGGTGGGCGGCTTCGGTGAAATAGCCCTGCTGCTCCAAGAGTGTCAGCATCACATTTGTTATTTGAAAATTTCCCGCCCGGATTCTAGGCGGGAAAATAGCACTAACATACCCCTCGTTTGGAAGGACCCGAGGGGATGCTATGGGGGGTGGAGGCGGGGGAGGGTATGGAATGTCCTCATTAGCATTGGCCTGTCGGCCCCGCCAGGGAGGAGGTACTTGGTTTATTTCATCTTCTGGGTTGTCATATACCTCCTCTATGATGTTTCCCAAAGGATACGCCATTAGAACCTGAAGTGATTCAACACACACGTTAACAGAAAAAGGAAAGAAAAACACTTAACACCACTATTCATGTAGAGAATCAACACCGTATAACTCCTCGGCAACGACGCCAAAAAGTGATCGACTCTCACCTACACTACTATAAAGTAGCAAGATGAGGGTCGGAGCAGCTTTTACCCGAAGGATCGGGATCGAATCCACGGGGAGTTATGATTGTGGGAGTTGAGTTTCTAGGTAATCTAGTAGTGGTTTGTGCTCTTAATTGCACTTTTCATACTTTTTGATTTGACAATTATACTACGGTTTATACTAATGGTAATTTCCTAATTAACTAACAAATATCTTTTTGGTTGTTTTCTTAATGGATAAAAGGCACTAGGGTTATGAATTTCTCCTAGGTGAATATTTAGCGGGATCCAATACCTAAGGCAGAGATGTTAGCAAAGGGAACATGGCATAACCAATGCACGAAGTTAGCCACTCTATACCTCTCGGTAGTTTGAGTGGCTTTGATCTAATTGCCTCTCTCGAGGTCAATTGGGTGTCAAAATTATACAAGCAATATTGGTTCAAGTAGGTTATACTGTCTCTAGGTTTAACCCGTTAATTGCGACTATCAATCTCTTGATTTCGCCCCAATTCCTTGTCGGGCTTATTTTCTAGACTCAAGTTCTCTTTCTCAAGAAGAACCTAAGTCAAATAAACACCAATTAGTGTTTGCAACCACCAATTTAAACATGAAAACCACAAATCAGCCCAAATACGAAACACCCATAAACTTCTAAGCCTTAATTTAAAGGACCCATTAAACACCTACACTAGGGTTGAGCCACAACCCTAGCTAATGGGTTTAACTACTCATAATAATTGATGAAATCAGAGAAATAGATGTAGAAAAACCCATATAATTGAATTATAAACTAAAATTGAAAGATTCAATATTGAAATCCTTCTAAAAGTACTCAAAAAGCTGAAGAAAAGTCGTTCACGAGCTCCCCACTATATCTCAGTACAAAGCTTTTTTAAAAAATAAGAAAAGAAACTATTTATACTTGGCCTAATTTTCTGAACAAAAATACCCCTGCGAGGTCACCACGGACCGCGCAAAATGGACCGCGGGCCACGGTGAGGCTTTTAGCTTAAAAACCTGGGCTCTGAACTTGGCCACCGCGGTCCGCATAAACATGCACCGCGGCCGCGGTGGCTTCAACGCGTACCACAAAGAAAGGACTGCGGTTCGCGGTGGTCTTCTAGCCTTCAAGGTTTGGGGTCTCTGAATCTCTTGACCGCGGACCGCATAAACTGGACCGTGGTCCGCGTTGATTTTGCCTTCAACACAGCTTCTCTGAATCCTTACACCGTGGACCACATAAACTGGACTGCGGTCCTCGTTGTATTTTAGCCTTGAAAAACATTCTCTGTATCTCTTCAGTGCGGACCGCATAAAATGGACCGCGTTCTGCACCGGTCAATTGAACTCTGCATGTGCTTGGTCTTGGTACTTGTGCAGGTTTCACTACTTTTTGAGCAGGTCTTTGACTATTTGTCATCCTTTTTTACTAAACCCTGCAACAAGCATAACAAGTAAGCCTTTGGGACTATTTTGCATACAATTTTATCCAAAACTTAAGTACGAAAGAGTGTAAAATAAGGTAAAATCCCTAGTTATCAGTCAACAACTAAAAATCAAAGGGACATCGACAGGGAACCAAGGTCGAATAAAGACCGATATCAACCACACACCGCAGATCGCAAAAACAGTGGTCCGGGACGCAATTCTGGCCAAAATGATCGAAGAAGTGATCGAGGACAGAATTCTCGGGGTCATATGAGAAAAAGTGGCTTTGATAAGTATGTCGATCCTACAGAGGCACCTCGATTATTGGAATATAATTTTAACATCTATGCACATGCATTATATCGGCAATCAGAAGGATCAAAGATACTAGATGGCCCAGACCTATACATACCGATCCTTCCCAAAGAGACCCCAATTTGATGTGTAAATATCATGGCACGCATGGTCACAGGACCGAGGATTGCAGGAAACTAAGGGAGGAGGTAGCCCGTCTATTCAATGAGGACCACCTTCGAGAGTTCCTCAGCGATCGAGCCAAGAATCATTTCAGAGAAAGTGACGCTAACAGGAAAAATGAACAGGAGAAGCCACTACATGTCATTCATATGATCGTCAGTGGGGTCGACATTTCGCAAGGACCCATACTCAAACGCACTAAGGTATCAATCACTAGGGAAAAACGAACCCGAGATTATGTGCCAGAAGGCACCGTATCATTAAATGACGAAGAAGTAAAAGGAATTTATCAGCCCCACAATGACGCTCTGGTAATTTCTATCTTATTAAATAAGTTCAACTTATGCGTGTTTTGGTGGATCCAGGTAGCTCGAAAAATATCATCCGATCAAGGGTCATGGAGCAGCTCGGCCTACAAGATCAAATTGTGCCTGCAACTCTGGTCTTAAACAACTTCAATATGGCCAGTGAGACAACTAAAGGAGAGATTATCCTACCAGTAAACGTGGGTGAAACCATTCAAGATATCAAGTTCCACGTAATCGAGGGCGACTTGAGATACAACACCCTACTCGGAAGGCCTCAGATCCACAACATGAGGGTAGTCCCTTCGACTCTCCACCAATGATGAAATTCCCAACGCCGAACGGTGTAGAAACAGTGTACGGGAAGCATCATGCTATAAAAGAAATGTTCGCGGTCGATGAGGTAATACCTATCTCGGCACTATCGACATTGGAAGGATCGAGCATCAAAGGTAAACAGGAAGTCAAATAGAAATCACCGCCACTAGCCTCGACCGAATCGTAGAAGCATGAAATGGAAAAAGAAGAGAAAGATCTTTTGACTCCTCGAACCTTTGTTGTTCCCGAAGATTCCGACGCTACCAAATCACGGTCGAAGAGTTAGAACATGTTATATTATTCGAGTACCTGACCGAAAAAAGGTATACATGGGAATGGGGTTAACCACCGAACTCAAGAAAAAGCTTATTCAATTTCTTATTGATAACATAGATTATTTTGCTTGGTCCCACTTAGACATGACAAGGATCCCACCAAAGATAACAACACATCGACTAATCCTGGACCCAAAGTTCAGACCGGTGAAACAAAATAGAAGGCCTTAGTATGAGGTAAAACACACATTCATAAAGGACGAGGTAACTAAACTTCTCAAAATAGAGTCCATTCGGGAGGTAAAGTATCTCGAATGGTTAGCCAATGTAGTCGTAGTCCCTAAAAAAGGGAACAAACTTAGGATGTGTGTAGATTATAAGGATTTAAACAAGGCATGTCCGAAAGATTCTTTTCCATTTTCTAACATCGATCGCATGATCGACGCCACGGCCGGCCACGAGATACTTAGTTTTCTCGATGCCTATTTCGGGTACGATCAAATTCAAATGAAACAGGAATACCAAGAAAAGACTTCATTTATCACCAAGTATGGAACATATTGTTATAATGTAATGCCCTTCGGGCTAAAAAACACAGGAGCTACCTAGCAACACCTAGTAAATAAAATGTTCGAAGAACAAATAGGTAAGGCAATGGAAGTATATATTGATGTTATGCTAGTTAAATCCTTACGCGCAGAGGACCATTTGACACATTTGCAGGAAACATTCAAGATACTAAGGAAATACAACATGAGCCTTAACCCCAAGAAATGTGCTTTCGGGGTCGGTTCGAGCAAGTTCCTTGGCTTCATGGTGTCGAATCGAGGAATCGAAACCAACCCCGATAAATTCAAGGGCATCGAAGACATCACCGTCGTGGATAGCGTAAAATCCAGTAAAAGGTTGACATGGCGGATAGCTGCTTTAGGCTGATTCATCTCGAGATCGTTGGATCAGAGCCACAAATTCTTCTCTCTACTTAGAAAGAAGAACGATTTTTCCTGGACCCCAGAATGGCAACAGGAATTAGAGGAATTGAAGCGATACCTATCGATCCCACCACTGCTTCACACTCCAAAGGTAGATGAAAAACACTACTTGTACTTTCCAGTATGAGAAATCGCGGTGAGTGGTGTCCTGGTTCGAGTAGAGCAAGGTATGCAATTTCCTATTTATTATGTAGGTCTAACCTTAGGAGAAGCAGAAACTAAATATCCACACTTAGAGAAATTGACACTTGCGCTGATAAGCGCCTCTAAGAAGCTAAAATCGTATTTTCAATGTCACCCCATATGTGTATTAACCCCTTATCCACTTCGTAATATTTTGCATAAGCCCGAACTGTCAGGCCGATTGTACAAATGGGTCGTCGTACTTAGTGGCTACGATATCATCAACCCCGAACGACCTCAAGTCTCAAATTTTAGCAAACTTCGTGGCCGATTTCATGCCAACCCTCATACCCGAAGTCGAAAAAGAACTCTTGTTAAAATCAGTTACATTATCGGGGGTATGGACCCTTTTCACAGACGGCGCTTCGAATGTGAAGGGGTCCGGGCTAGGCATCATTTTGAAGCCTCCCATGGGTAACACTATTAGACAGTCCATCAAAACTTCTAAGTTTACTAACAACGAGGCTGAGTACGAGGCCATGATTGCAGGTCTCGGACTAGCTAAAAGCTTGGGAGCAGAAGTCATTGAAGCAAAGTGCGACTCTTTGTTGGTGGTAAACCAAGTAAGCAAAACCTTCGAGGTTCGAGAGGACATAATGCAAAGGTATTTGGACAAGCTGTGCGTGACTTTGCACCGTTTTAAAGAATGGACCTTGCAACACGTACCTCGAGAACAAAACAGTGAAGTAGATGCGCTTGCAAATTCGGGGTCATCAGTCGAGGAGGACGAAATCAGCTTGGGACTATCCTTCAAATCTCGATATTCGTGATCGAACAAGGTCCCACTGAGATAAAAGTTTAACCTGGGATTGGAGGAATAAACATATTGAATACTTTAAAAATTGAAAGCTCCCATCAGACCCTAAAGAATTGAGGGCCCTACGAACGAAAGCTGCTCGATTCATATTGGCTGAAGACGGAACATTATATAGAAGGATATTCGAATGACCATTAGCAGTATGTTTGGGGCCAGGTGACACCGATTATGTTCTATGAGAAGTCCATAAAGTTACTTGTGGGAACCACTCCGGTGCCGAATCGCTGATTCAGAAAATCATCAGAGAAGGATACTATTGGGATAGTATGGAAAAAGACACCAAGGAGTTTGTTCAAAAATGTGATAATTGCCAAAGGTATGCATTGATGATCCACCAGCCCGGAGAACAACTTCATTCGGTCCTATCCCCATGGCCATTCATGAAATGGGGATGGATATCGTCGTCCCTCTACCGTCGACCCCAAGTAAAGCTAAATTCATTTTCTTTATGGATGACTATTTCTCTAAATGGTTTGAAGCACAGACTTTTGAGAAAGTCAGAGAGAAAGAAGTTATAGACTTCATATGGGATCACATTGTATGCCGATTCGGGATACCCGCCGAGATAGTGTGCGACAATGGAAAATAATTTATCGGCAGCAAGGTAACGAAGTTCCTCGAAGATCATAAAATAAAAAGGATATTATCGACACCGTATCATCCTAGTGGGAACGGACAGGAAGAATCGATGAACAAGACCATCATTCAAAACTTAAAGAAAAGGTTGAACAATGCTAAGGGGAAATGGAGAGAAATTCTGCTCGAAGTCCTTTGGGCATATCAGACAACGACAAAATCTAGTATGGGGGAAACACCGTTCTCCTTAGTATATGGTTTAGAATCCTTGATTCCAAACGAAGTCGGGGTACCCAGCGCCATATTTTGACATATAACAGATGAATCAAATCACGAGGCTATGAATACTAGCCTCGAACTATTGGATGAAAAATGAGAAACCACACTCGTTCGAATGGCTGCACAAAAACAGCGAATCGATAGATACTATAATAGAAGAACCAATCTTCGCCACTTCAGAATCGGGGACTTAGTCCTAAGGAGGGTCATCATCAACATTGGGGATCCTACTGAAAGGAAACTCGGCCCAAATTGGGAAGGACCGTATCAGGTCCTCGGTATCATCGGAAAGGGATCTTACAAGCTTGGCACGATGAATGGCAAACAACTACCAAATAATTGGAACACGTCACTTCTCAAATTATATCATTGCTAAGGTATGACTCTATCCCCTTTTTATATATATTCGATACTAACTTATTGTAGGTGTTCGGTCAAAGACATCGATACCTCAGGTTTTAAAGCACGCGTTGCACTCTTTTTTCCTTAGATCGGTTTTTGTCCCAAATGGGTTTTCCCGACGAGGTTTTTAACGAGGCAACAATTACATGTGCTACCTAGGGACAATTCAACAGTATCCGAGGCTTCTTTACAATCAACCTCGAATATTGGGGAGCATCACCCTCGGATGTTATGTTTTCAAGGAAAATACTTCGTGCCAAAAGGGTCTCGATAGGGAAACTTTGTAATGGGACAAACAGTGGAATGAAACGTGTCCATATAGATTAGTCGAGCAATGTCAAAACATGTACGCATGAATAAATTATTCAAAGAAGTATTTTTCCTTATCAAATATCTTGTGCCTCAAAGAAAAGTTTCTACTATACAAAGCTCCATGCTTATGATTTTTGTGAAAAAAGGCTCAAGGGCCAAGTACAAATGCACCTCGAACGGTCAACCCCCCCTACTCGAGGACTACCGTCGAAAATCAACATGTTCGGGTTATCTAAACTCGAATCCATAAAACCTCAAAGAGGTATCCCTTGATTTATAGGACAAGGCCATCATTCTCGGAGACTAACGCTTCGAACAAGTTCGAAGTGTTATTGGGAAATAAGACCAAGAGTCATACCCAAAGGCTATGACCAAACTAATGCGGTTCGGAGATGTCCGAATCCCGCAATGAAAACAGGCCTTCAAATTCTTTGAAAACCGGTTAAAAAAGGTAACCCTCAGCAAAATAATCAAAAGGGCTTCGATAAAATCAGCCCTCGAAAAACCTTAAGAGGTATCAAATTATCCTAACACAAACATGCTAAGGCACAAAAAGCAAAGGGATTTCGATCAACATTAAACCCTCAAAAAACCCAATGGGTAAAAAATACATGCCAATGCAGAAGAAACTTTTACTTAGTCTTTAAGCCGAAAGAGGAAAAAAATAGCCATCCTTTAGAGGCCATATAGGCCCATTTTAAAGAGCCTAAGGGCCAATACACATAGAGTTTGAGATCGTTTTCTCGCTCAATTCGAACCTAAGGGTTCCACTATTTCAAGCTTGAATAAAACCTCACTAGACTACGGCTCGAGGATTCATCATTATTCGATACAAACCTTAAGGGTTCTGTTGCTGTAAGTTCGAACCTTACTCTAACTCGACTATAAAAACAATGCTATCGTGACTTTGATCAAGCCACCCAAAATCAAAGTCTTGAACATATTGATCAAAGCATAAAATTGTGCTAAAATTTGACAAGGCACACAACATGTTTGAAGACAGAAATTGAGAAGGCATTCAAAAGAAAGTTTTCTTTATATACATGAACCAAAAAGTGTACAAGGGTCGTACAAGGGTCTTACAAAAAGGAGGAGAAAAATAAATTCCTAACTATGCCCTGGGTCGACTCCTCAGAGTGATCAAAGCCTCGAGTGTGGATTTCTTTGAGGGTCTCCCTCCGAGACTGGCACTTAGCCAAATCATTACTCCACCACACCCGATCAAAAGCCTCCCTTAGCTGAGTTTGGGTAGCCTTGTCAGTCAGGTACATGGCTACGGACTTGTCAGCCAAAACCTTCGTCTTCTCGACCTTCGCTTGGCCTCAGCGAGCTCGGCCTCGAGATTTTCAATCCTTTTGTCCTGGGCTGAGCTCTTCTCTTTAGTGCTCTGAAGTTGGATTTCAGCAGATGACAGTTTGGCCGAGGCATCCTCTTTTTCCGCAGCAATGCGGTGCATGTTCTCCTTCCACCGATTGCAGTCAGCCTTAACTTGATCGACTTTCCCCGGGAACAACTTGATCCTTTCAATATTCTGTTGTAACGGAGACATCAAAGTGTTAACCTCCACCGTTGGATCTAGTCCGTATTTTTTCAAAAGGATATTTACCTGCTTGTTCAGCTCGTCCTCTTCCTTACGAGCCTTGGCAAAGTCTGCTCGAAGGTCCCTGAGCTCTTCATCCCTTTGACCGCAAAGGAGCTTTAAAACATTACTCTCCTCCGAGGTTTTCTGGAGGTCGGCCTTGCATTGGCCCAGGTCGGCCCTAGACTTGGTAAAGACCTATACAAGAAAAGAGATATAAGTCAGATTTGAAGAAACAAAAATAAAGAAGAGTTACAAAAACAAACGCCTACCCAAGATAGGAGACGTTGGGCCTCTTCAAAAAGGGTGGATGCATCATTAACGTCAGAGGCATCATCGACGCCAATTAAGCAATACCAAAAGGTATCGTCTTCACTAGAGACTCCCCCTATGTTCGGTGTCTTCAAGGCCCGAGAATCTCTTATTGCCTCCTCGGAGTAAGTCAACAAAGAAAGAGAATGACATGCCTTCATTGCCTCGACGAGCCGCTCAGGACGCTCTGTTCTTCCCCTGGGGTTTCAGAATCGGCCCCGTCCGTTATGTTCATAGATGGTCGAGAAATGATCTCAACCCTAGGAGATTCGGGGTCCTCACCCAAACCTTTCTTGGAAGCCTCCTCACCATGAGGCTTGGTTCCAGTAGTCGTCTCCGGCTCTAAGGGTTTGGCGACCTCAACAGTCTTCCTGGGTCGATCCACCAACACCGAGGCATCTCATTCTTCTTCCTCCTCTTCTCTCAAGCTTCATATCGAGTCCATAGTGAGATAAATGACCTTCCTCCTAATCCTTCGAGGTTTTGGTTTGGGGTCCTCGGACAACAAGACCCCCTTCATTTTCCCTTCTTTCCCCGGCTTCGGAATCAGGGACTTGGCCTCTTCCTCGCCATTCAGGGGCCTCAAGATTGCGTCTTTGGTCAGGAATGCACAAAAGAAGTTTAGAAAGAAATAAAGGTATGGAATGTATCTCGAATATAAGGAAGAAAACCCTTACCATGGTTCTTTTCCTCCCATCTACCCTTTGCCAAGTGACGCTAGCTGCGCTCGGAATGAGAGGAAGTCGAGGCCAACTTCTGAACCCAGTCTTAAAGGTTAGGGACTATGAGAGGCATCCAGGCAATGGCTGTATAATGAATAAAAATGTTACATAAAGCAAAAGCGGAGTACGAAGATTAATTGGTAATACATTACTTACAATCGGGGTTCCACTTCTCGAGAAATGGCAATTTCTCTTCCGGGATGATGTCACAGGTCTTTACCTGCACGAATTGGCTCATCCAGCCCCGGTCCTTGTCCCCATCGATGCTCGCAAACAAGGCCTTAGTTGCTCGGCATTGGAGCTTGATTAATCCTCGGAAAAGTCGAGGTCGATATAACGCATGAGATGGCTAAGAGTGAACTTCAACCCTTCGGCTTTGCTGGAGGAGAAGCGGAGCATGATTACAATTTGTCGAGGGTGACCTGGTACCTTTTGCAAAAATCAACGATAATTGGGTCGAGAGGACCGAATGTGAAGGGGTAGGTGTAAACACTTAAAAAAATCCCTCCACATGAGTAGTAATGCTCTCTTTAGGAGCAGTGATTTGTACAACGACTCGGGCCCCCAGTTACAGTCACTCTTCATGGCCTCGATGTGGCTCGTCGTTTTGGAGCAGATGTATCTTGACACATGTTCACATCGACCTAGGACCGATGAAGGGTTCTTGACTTTAAAGTCAGATTTTAAAGTGCATGGGTTGGGAACATACTCGTGAGGGAGCGGTTCTATCGGTGTTTTTTCACCGTCCGGCCGGGAAGAAGAGGAAGAAGCTTTATCCTTTTTTGGGACGGTCTTGGAAGTTTTCGCTATAGATTCAGGTAGAAAAGAGTGAAGGAAGGTAAAAATTGGTGTTTTTGGTGCTAACAAGACGGTGAAAGAGAGGATATGGAGAGAGTTAAGGGACTTAGAAGTTTTGATGAAGGTGAAAGTAAAATTTTGATTCAACAAAAGAGTCTATATTATAGATTTACAGCGACGATTCAGTGGTGCTAGTGGCCGACCATCCACTGACAGGCATTAATGGTTTGGGGAACCGTACCGACACGGGACGTTTTGGTCACCTCAGTCGCTTACATCACGAGGATGACATCATAATCGAGGTCTCCAGAAAATCGAGGATCAAGTCATTTCTTATCATTTTATTCTAAGAAATGAGGGGACTATCTGTATATGGTAGAAATTGGGGCTACCCGATTTTATTCTTTGATCGAGATAGGAATGTCACGTCAAAAAGCTAGGACGTCGAGTCCGAAATCGAAGTCTCTTTCCAGACCGAGGTCGACATCAATAATCGAGGCCAGAAGGAGATAGTATTTGAAGTGACGTCGGTATAGATTAATAACGGAAATGGCGAGATATCCGCGACATGTTGAAGATTGTGGCGTGAATCTTGTAATGGATTGATCTACCGCGGTTAATCAGTTGTTTATATGATTTCCTACTATAATTAGAAGTGTACCTTATTTAGGACTCCTCTATTATATAAAGAGGTATCCCATTCATTTGTAATCATCATTATTCACATTCATATATGATTATAGGCTATAATTACGTATTTTAGTCGCTTATTACACTCTAGTTTACTGCACTTTAATTGAGTTTGAGCTTTAATCGCTAGTGTTTTGCACTAACTGTGTGTTTTATGCCTTGTAGGAGTGATTATGAGCTATATAGATGTTATGGAATAAATTTAAGTGATTTGGAGCTTTGAAGTCTGAGAAAAATCTCAAGGAATTAAGCCGGGATCGTGCTCGGGGGTCAAATTTGATAGTTGAGAACAAACAAAAACTCGAGGAGGCATATTGTGCAGTATCTAGTAAATGGACATAGCTTTTTTCTCCGACCTCCATTTGTGTTATCTAATATATGGTTGGAAATATAACTCAAAGGTATACAACTTTCATGTTTTACGTTTTTTCATATTCCAAAGGTAACAAGGTCAAAAATGCGATCGAAATTGCGACTGCGGACCTGAGCAGTGTGCATTAGAGATGAAAATTGAGGTGCCAATGGAGGAGTCCAAAGTAGAACCCCAACACTCTAACCAGCTAGAATTTGAGGATGCCGATGTTGAAGAAGTAATACTAGAGTCAACCAGGGACGTTGAGGATACAAATTTAGTCGACTCTAGTGTGATTGGTGTTGAGGATGCTGAAAGTCCTGAAGTTCATGTGTTTGAGCGCATTCGTCCTCACTCCAAATATTTTTCCACATTGTGCTTGGATGATGATATGGAAATAGAGTCATCCAAGCCGATTGAGGAGTCAAGGAATGAGAAACAACATGCCTACATTCTGGAATTTTTCTTGCCAGAAAGACAAGACTACATACCTCAACTAAAGGCCAAAGAGTGTAAAATAGTACAATGGTTGCTCGGGCCAATTAGATTTGTTCCACCACCCCTAGATCATAACTGAAAACTTGAAGCCAAATTGGGGGTCCAATTCATAAGTTCAAAGTGAAGGAAAAAAAAAAGTGATTCGCGTCGTGCCGCGACATTAAATTAAGCGCTTGTTGGGAGGCAACCCAGCATTATTATTATTATTATTATTATTATTATTATTATTATTTTATTTTATTTTATTTTTTATTATTGTATTTTTCTTGTAGTGTCGATTTTTGATTTTTTAGGAGCATGGAATGCAAAGCCTTTGGAAGGATGCTATAGCAAACCAAATGGTTGGAACTAAGTGTGAGGTACCTGCACAAAGGACCAGGCCTGGGAGAAGTCTGAGTACCCCATGAGATGCTAGTGCTTCGGCCTTTAGCCTATTAGGGAGTTTTTTTTACCCTCTTGTATATATGAGTGTGCATTGGGGACAACGCACAATTTTAAGTGTGGGGCGAGGAGATTGTCTGGGTGACTTTCTATGCTATTTTAGTTGTGTTTGTTTAATTGAATAATTTTTTTTTAAAAAAAAGAAAAAATTGGACTTTTCCCGACGATGGATCTATTAGACAATTTTCTTGAGGGATTTAAGTCTAAAAAAAGATTTTCTTTTGTTAGGTAGTGTAGCAATTCCCCCTTGGTTTTTCTTTGTACCACGGTTCTTTTCCAAGGGTTTTGTTTGAACCGGGTGTAGTTAGTTTTTTTAGGAATAAGAGCTATTGTGTTGTGTTTTGAATTGAAGCACTATCTCTTGACTTTGTTATGCCTTGAGAATAGTGAGTACTTTGGTTGTGACGCTTAGGCTCAGTTTTTGACTCTTGTATAAGTACCTTAAATTGTATGATTTTAAATTTGCTTAACTGCTTTGACTAGAGTGTCTATGAATCCAATCCTGAGTGAGTTATGTGCCATGTGTGTGTGAGGCTTGAGTGTTATTGTGTGCATTGTATTTGATGCCTAGAACTTGCCCCGTGTGTTTTGCAAAGCGAAATAGTAGTTTGTTCAGTCTTGGAAGTGATATAGGCGTTTCTTTGTTGAGCCAGATATATATATTTTACCTGCCTAATTGTTATGTATCGTAGTTAACCCCTTTGATCCTGTAATCCTGTTTCTTTGGCAACCACATTACAAGCCTTACCCATTTGTTTGAATTAACTATCTATTTGAACCTTTTAACCTCTCACGAGCACTTGAATTGTTATGAACTATGTAAAAGTTAAAGTGTGGGGTGACTGGTTTGGCTTTTGAGTGGAACTAATGAAATAAGGAGAAAGGTGCACAGTTTTGAAAAAGTAAGAGTGACTTGGGGAAAAAAGGAAAAAAATAGTTGTATTGTTGTGGAAAAAAAATATATTCCTTGACAAGTGGTGACTCTTCATGTAATTGTGCTTAAAGAAGTATGGTGTAACAACATTGATGTGAAGGAGGAGTTTGGTTTGACATAAGTATAGGGTTTGAATGTTAAATTATATGTATTAAAGTGCTTAGGGAGGTGTAGTCACTCTTATATCTAAATATATCCTACCCGTCCCACAGCCTACATTACAACCAAATAAAGTCCTACTTGATCCTAGACTGAATGAGCTCGATTAGTAGAGTAGTACATTACGGGCAAGCCTATGGTGTATCTTTTGTGGCACATGAATGTTATTTCTGAGAGTGAGTGAATTCTGTCTATCTTAAGTTCCTATGTGTTCTTAAATTTTATTGTGTGGAACTACTCTCTTTTGTTGCGTGAGGGCACTTTATTCATGAAGGAAAGGTAATGTCAGTGACCTCTATGTTAGAGTAAGTGGGTGAGCTGTGAATAATGAGTGGTACTTGTGAGTCAAATCTTGAGGTGAAGATGTTACGCTTTAGTGCTTAGTCTATTTTAAATATTCTTGATATGATGAGTTAGGAGAATTGCTTAAAAATGTCGTGTCTATATAAAGTGTAGTTTGACTGCTCGAGGACGAGCAATGGTTTAAGTGTGAGGTGTTGATGATATGCTATAATTACATATTTTAGTCGCTTATTACACTCTAGTTTACTGCACTTTAATTGAGTTTGAGCTTTAATCGTTAGTGTTTTGCACAAATTGTGTGTTTTATGCCTTGTAGGAGTTATTCCGAGCTATATAGATGTTACGGAATGAATTTAAGTGATTTGGAGATTTGAAGTCTGAGAAAAAACTCACATAATTAAGCCGGGATCGTGTTCGGGGGTCAAATTTGATAGTTGAGAACAAACGAAAACTCGAGGAGGCATATTATGCACTGTCTAGTAAAATGAACATAACCTTTTTCTAAAAACTCCATTTGGGCTATATAAAATACGGTTGGAAAGCTAACTCAAAGGTATACAACTTTTATGTTTTACAGTTTTCCAAATTCCAATTGGAACAGGGTCCAAAACGTGATCGAAACTACGACTGCGGACCTGACGCGGACTGGGGCAGAATAAAACCCCACTAGCGCGACCTCTAGCGCGAGATTAGGGCCTGGAAACTTGTCCTTTTTCGCGTAGGAGAAGGTATAATTATTTGGGCCCGACCCTACTTAGTATATATACACGGGAGAACGTTATTTTTAAGGGGTGAGACATATTTTGGACACAAATTCGACCTAAGGAGGCAGAGACACAATAGGAGCAAAGCGGAGAATTCTTCTACAAGTTTTTCCTTCCTCTTCCTATTTTTCATTGTTGGTTATGACTTTTAATATTGTATTTTTACATACTATTATGAATAGCTAAGTTGTTATCTAGGGTTTTGATTGAACCTTTTGTAGGATAAATTCTTGTTTTGCCAAAGTTTAATCTCTATTTGTTCAACTACGTTCTTGTTGTAGTTAATTGAAAGGATCCTCAATTATCTGTGCCTATTTAGTGTGTATCTACTCGAGGGAGAGTGCATATTTAGGTAATTGTTGAACAATATCACTCCCAAAGTATAGGAGAGATTCATAACCGAGGGTTTAAAGGTTGGATTAGAGATGACTCTAAAGTGAACTGTAATACAAGTTAGCTAGCGTAGCTCGAGAGAGTGCGTCTAGTAGATTATTGTAATTACTCGAGAGAGATTTACAGTAGCATGAGTGTTCATGATTGATAGAGAATACTTAGGCGAAATTATAGAAGACATAGCGGGAAGGATTCCGACAATTGAGAAAATCATAAGTCTAGACCACCTTAAACTTTTCTCCAACCCGTAGTAACTTTAGTGTTAATTTACTATTTTAAATTGTTAGTTAATTAAATATAAGAATCTTAATATTTATAACATAGGAATTGTTCGAGCTTATGTTCTTAGCAATATTGAACAACTGTAGCTAAGTCTTAGTTCTCTGTGGGGTTCGACTCCGGACTTGTAAACCGGATTATATTTGCAACGACCGCTTTGTCCTTTTTATAAGGCATAGTTGGGCGTGATCAATATACTCATTACTCTCTTGCTATTTCACTTATTGTTCATCAGAATTGCTCTATTATTTACTGTTCTTACTATTCTACCTCGAGACTGTCTCAAATCGAGGTCGAGACTTTACTTACATACTAGTTTGATTTATTTTATTATCAATTCGTCTGTCTAATTCCTTGTTTATCAATTGGTGTTGGATCAAATCACATATCCTTAATACCACAGTATAAGTGTAATTGTTACCCGAATTTGAGGGTAAACAAAGTTCATGTGATATTCTTTTGTTCTTAGTTGTGTGGTGTAAATGATTCAGAAGTTTACTTAAATGGTTTGAATTTAGTCAAGTGAAGGATTTTTAGGTTAAATTGTCTTACTCTTACTATTCAGTTGCACTCATGAACTCTTCTAAGCATAAGATTTCTCATTGGATTAATGAAATGTAAGCATCTTATTTCATATTATTCAATGATTAGCTAACATATGACATTTGAGATATTTGTTTTGTTGGTGATAATTGGATAGTCGAGCTGATAGATCTGACTACCAGTTGCTCAGGTCTACGTTGTGAACGGATCCAAAGAGATATTATAGACTCGCAATGTTGCTGCAATATTGTACTGAAGAGAGAAAATAATGGTGATTTAGAAGTGTAAACGTAGTATTAATTCATTTGGTTATACATGTAATAAGTTTTCCCTACACTGAAAACATAGTTTCTTCACTGATTGAGCATCTTGTAGTAAATGTATGACCCAAGTGAGCGTGTTTGAGTTGGAATTGTATTCTTATTTGTTGTGTCTCAATAATGTTAATAAGTCTCGCCCATATGTGTCATTGGAGGACCATGATCCATGTTAGGGGTCCTTTGAATGAAATTTTAAAGGAATTTTTACCTCCTGTAGCAAAGGTTAATACCTTATTTATTTTAAATAAATACCCTTTTAAAAAATTATATTTCATGACTATCTTTTAATTTTTATATCCAAATATCTATTTAAGATTATCTTCTACCCTTAAGCCATAAAATACTCTTTGTCTTATTTTTCTCTAAATAAAACTCCAGCTCTATAACCTGATTCTCTTTCCAACAATTCCATTACGTCTCTCCATTCATGAAATATCGGCACAGAAGGTTGAGGCAAAAATCAATGGCCACTGAAGCACCGCTAGAGGCGACGGAGGTTTCGCCGGTGTTGGTTACTAAAGCCCTAGAGTGAAAGATCCACCCCATTCTGATGGTTGTTGGTATGCAATGAAATCTGGAGGCCATTGCAACTCTTGCCTCTCACCAACTCCATTGCTGCTTTTCTTCATCTACCAAATTCGCAATTACTAACAAAAGAAGACAATCTGCTAATGAAAATAAGGAATTTCTTTCACTTTTGCGCCAAAGTTTGAGACAATTTGCAACGAACGAAGTTTGAGGCTGAGCAACTTGAAGAGCCAGTTACCTTTTTTTTCATTATATTTCAGTGTATCTCGTTGTATTCTATGCATTTCATTGCATTCATTATGTATTTCAATGGATCTCGTTGTATGTATTCATTGTCTCGCTATATTCCATGAATGTATTCATATATTTTTTTAATTAATATAATTTATGTATTCATATGTATATTGTATTCAAATGTATCTACAGTATGTATTCATATGTTTTTGCACTATAGATGACCTGTTATACTTCATGTATTCAATGTATTTTTATGTATTTAACTGTATTCAATGTAATTATATAATTTCTCTGAAGATCGATATATTTTTGGGGTGTTTTTCGGTTGAGAATCTTTTTTATAACTGGAAATACAAAATTTGTGTGTTATAATTGAGTTTGTTGAGTTATATTAGGAGTCTATTATGTTAATTGATTCACTTCGCGTTTAAAAACATCTGAATAGATCATGAATTGCGCTATTTACGTTACTGTATCACAAATACATATCGTGAATACAGTCGAATACAATAATCTGTCTAACTGTAATTCCCTGTTTCACGCCATGAATAGAGTCGAATACAATAATTTGTTTAGCTGTAATCCTCTGTTTCACGCCGAGAAATGCTACTGTATTCATGAATACAATTGGTTAAATACATCGAATACACTCTAAAAAAAACCTAAAAACATAGCTATATGAAGTAATATAGTAAATGGTAGCTACAACTAGCTAATAACCACTAAACAATAGTGGTTTATGAAAATTCCACAATTTTAAACTATCAGGAATTTGCAGCTTCATGAGAAGCTGGCATATTGGGCTTTACTTTAAGCATGTTCTTATCCAATTGGGCCTGGCTGAAGGCCTTGATACACGCGTACCCAAACCCAACTAATAATAGAGCAAACTTCGTTTGTAGCTATTCGGAAAAAACTAATGACAATAGCTAGCCACAAAATAAACCATACAATTAACATTTCAAAACTAATTAAAAGGTTATCCCAAGACCATTGCCACTCAAAACCCTAACTTCCTTCTCTCGGCGATCATATGCTTTTTCCTCAACTAAAGAAGCCGATGTCCTCCCAAATATCCATTTGTATTACTCCCATTTTGACGGGTAACATTTGAGCCCTAATCCGAACACGAACCCAAACCCAAATTGGTATTTTTATTCCTTGCAAATTCACCTAACTGCAAATTGGACCAATTATTATTTGTATTCAAAGCTTCCAACAAAGTCCCAAATTGCAGGCCGTTTGACTCCAACAACGAACTGAATTGCCCATTAGTCATACCAATCACTCTATTACTGTTATGATCAAAAGTTGGAATTGCAGGTATACCAAATGGCTCTGGTTTTGGATTTGTTATCTGATCAGGTTTTGAAGATGAAACTAGAGACGGCGTCGTTGAGGAGGAAATTTTCTTATTGGAAGAAGAAGAACGTTTTGTGTTCTTACGAGAACCACTGCCAACTGGAATATTTATAAGAGTACCACCTTGTTTTACCAGAAAAGAGTTAATCTTTTCTTAAAACGAATTAATAAATAAGATAGGGGGTAAATCCTAACCAAAGATAATTAACTCTAGATCGAGAAGCACAAAATAGGGCGGATAAAAAATAGTGTGGTTTGTGAGATCTCACGATTATAGAAATATGTAATCGAAAAAAAATAGGCTTGCCTTCTCCATATAATCATTCTATAATATAAGATAAATAAGAGCAAGAAAACAGTTTATAAATAGCCACCGATTATATTATTGATGATTTCTCAATGAAAAGTACAAAGATGTGAAACAAAGTTAGGGATCCTTTCTTGGGTCCCTTTTTGGTTATTCATGGAAGGGGACTCTACAAGAAGGAAAGAGAATTGGGAACCCCCCCCCCCCCTTTTCACTCTCTTCCCTTGTATATATATTAGGTGCCCCTCTACTCAGTGGTCCTTGACTGGTATACTATAGTCTATTGTGGGCTCTTCAGGCCGGCCTCCCTAAGTGTCATGACGTGTGTTACGCCGTAAAGGCCTTCTGACGGCTCGACCTCGGTCGTGACGCTCGTCGTTTCGACATCATATATGCACAATCACGGCCTAATCACCTTCTTGTCATTCCCTTTTTGAGATCACTCTCGCATGGTCAGATTTTGACCCATACAGTTAGTCCCTCCGCCTATTGGGGTTGCCTTTGGGCGAGCACGGTGGGCAGACCTCATCAATTCTAACGCAGAAATCTGAGCGTTTTGGGAGATGGACGAGCACCTCTAAAAAGGGCGACGATGTGACATTTCAAGGGAGTCGTCAGACTAGTGTGTCAGTTGAAATGATGTTAAATGATGAATAGAGCATTTCCCAAATCATTCTCAAGATCTTAAGATCATTTGTTCTCTCCTTCCAGTTCATATTTCTTAGAGCGTATTTAATCCCTGTGACCATTATCCTTATTATTTATACCTATGATCTGTGTAACTCTTTGAAGCAATGGCAAGCACTTCTTCTAACCCTGACCGAGCCACCGGAGCTACGGTGCCGGAGAATTTTGTGCCTCCCCTCGAAGGGGGAGCGAGTTTGGCGGAAGACAAGAGTTTCCTGACTGTAGATGAGGTGGTGTGCCACCCGAGGAAGCTAAGAATATATTTTAACAACGCCCCCGAGGATGAGCATGAACCGGTACTTTCTACGATGGATGATGTGGCGCTTTCGGCGTTCAAATCCAAATGGAGAATCCCTGAACAAATCGAACTCGTCCCGGCGGGAGGAGATATAGTTCATATACACCACCCGAGTACTGCGCATTCTACGTGTACCCTTTTATAATTGGTACACGCTTCCTCTTCCCTCACTGTGGTGGATTTCTGCCGCTTTTACGAGGTGTTCCCGGCCCAGCTCACCCCGTACATGTAAAAACGTTTCTTGATGCTCAGCAAGTATGAGGAGTTGGCCAACTATGGGGTTTCCCTTCAGTACATGATGCATCTCTTTGTCCCCAGCTTTCGTAGGGCCACCATGTTGCACCTTCGTCACCGTGGTATTAAGAGCCTGGTGATCGAAATGGACGATAAGACCAACCGCCGCTTTTTGGGAGAGCTTCTTCTACGTCCGCATGGAATACTTGGTGTCTAACCTAGTCGGGTTTCCCGAGACGTGGAATTTTGCCCGTAAGTGTTTCTTCCCTTTTCCTTATTTACCACTATGATTGGTTACTTACATCCCGTGACCTCATCGATTGATCGTTGTCGTTGTTTGTTTGTTTGGTGCAACCGAAAGGCTACCCCCCCCCCTCGCAAGTTAGTGATATTCATGGGTAGGTGAGCTTGGTTCTGCCTCATACAGTGGGAATGCGCGAGTGAACACGCTTTGACGATTGGTTTGGGCGTAAACCTTTTGCTGGTAAGCCGCCCTGTCCTAACCTTAGTCGTTCTACCCTTCGCCCTGTGTTTTTCTTTGCCTTGTGTTCACATTTAGGTGTATGCCATGTTGACAGGTCGGAGAGGAGTGAGAAGGGCGAGGGACCCTGCTCTCACTTTTTGTCAACCTGTTTCTTCCACCATGCTCGTACTATGGGAAACTACCGATGAGGATAATCAGAATCGGACTATTTCGTAAGTCGCGTCTGCGCTCGGATCCGGTCGTACTGAGATTATTCCTTGTTCAGACTCTGCGACTCCCATGGTTCGCTTGGCGGGAAAACCTTCTCATAATGCTAGCGAAGAGGCTCCACTAAAGAGGCGAAGAATAATGTCGGAGGAGACGCCTTCGGTTCATGTGCCCCTGAGGGCCGGTCATGTTGGGGCGGTGTCTGAAATCGGGGGAGAGGTCACCCACGGAGTAGAAGCATTACCCGGGTCGGGCGAAAAAGAAGCCGTAGTGGCGGCAGGGCAGAGTTCGGCAGCTACTGCAGTTATCCCCAGTGGACCCTCAACGTTTCAGCGGGATCGTATCTGTTCTCCAGCTGGTGGGAGGTTGAAGGGCGTGGTGGTGGATGACTATGAGTTTGACTCGGATATTGATCCTGAGGATATGAGGTTGTTTGAAGAGGGCTTTACCAGGGTCAATGTGAGAGCAGGTGGTCATTCCCGTGTGCTTGAAATCCCATGGGATTTTAACCTCTTGGAGAATACGGTGGATTTGGTGGAGCAATTCGACCTTCTATGTTCTACCGCCGAAAGTAGGTCTCTTCCGGAGATTAGCGACTCCGACTTATCGCGCGACGTGGCTGGAATGGCCTTAGGGGTGAGTTTCTTTCTTTTATTTTGCTTTGTGCCCTTTGTTTTCGCTGACTGTTTTTCCTCTTCTCTTTTTTCTTGGACATACATGTTGGAGATCAAAAGCACTCGTCGGGATGAGACACGGGTCGAGGTCTTTCTGAAGATTGCTGAGAATAACTGCCGGTATCGCAACAGGTGCCGAGAGATGCACATGCAGCTCAGAGCGGGCGGCGGTACTCGGTCTCTCATGGAGGAGATGGAGAAGAAAGACAAGGACCTGATGCGGTCTATCCACAGATGCAGCGAGCTCGATGAACTGTTAAGAGCCAAAGACGAGGAGCTCGAGGTGGGCAAGAGCGTCACGGTGAAGTGCGAGGACCTTCAGGCGAAGGTGTTATCTCTACGAGCTGAGATCAATCAGAATGAAGCCAGAGTTGTTAGTCTGAGCGAGGAGTGGAATGAAAAGGTTGCTGAATCGGAGAGGAAAGTGACAAAGTTAGAGAGGGCCGAGGAGGCCTGGATAGCGGCTGTAGCGAGGGTGTCGGGGCTGGAGGATACTATACGTGTCCTCAGATCTGAGCGAGAGGCTGAGAGAGAGACGGCCACGATGAAGGAGGCAAGGCTCGAGGAGCGAATCGGCGAGCTCGAGCGGGATGCCTCGATGTTGGGTGACAAAGTAGCATTTCTTGAAGTCGAGAAGGCACAATTGTTGGCTCAGGTCCCGTCGAAATCCGGCTCTATTGTCGTGCCCCACCACTTGTATGAAATGTGGGTCCACGCTGAGGCCCAATGAGATGTATACAGGGATTTGTGGGCGAAGGTAAATGTCATCCAGGCCGCTTTTGTGGATGCTCACGCGAAGGCGTGCGAGGCTCGCCTCGCTTGTGGTTATGATCCTGCGACACCGAAAGTCGATGGGGGTGTTGAAATTGAATATGGATCCTCTTCCGTTGACGGTGGTGTCGGCAGGAATGATGGCGGAGATGTGGCGGAGTGAAGACTTGTAGCTCTTTGGTACCTTCTTTTTTGTTTTTCGTTCTCTTTCTTTTTTTGGAGGCCTGTTTTGGCCATTTGTAAGATGTTGGATGTATTTAAATTATGGATAAGATCTCATTTTTGGTTGTATTTCCTTGCTTCTCCTTTTTTTTTTAAAGAGATCTTCAGTCTTCTTCGCGTTGAGTCCTTGTGTTACATGGGAGTTTGATGGGGTCGGCCCTTATTTTTATTCGAGCTAGGTCGAATGTAGAAATAATTCGAGCGAGGTCGAATGTAAAAATAATTCGAGCAAGGTCGAATGTTGAATAATTCGAGCGAGGTCGAATGCAGAATAATTCAAGCGAGGTCGAATGTTGAATAATTCAAGCGAGGTAGAATGTACAATAATTCGAGGGAGGTCTAATGTAGAATACTTCGAGCGAGGTCGAGCGAGGTCGAATGTAGAAATAATTCGAGCGAGCTCGGATGCAGAAATAATTCGAGCGAGGTCGAATGTAGAATAATTTGAGCGAGGTCGTATATTGAATAATTCGAGAGAGGTCGTATATTGAACAATTCGAGCAAGGTCGAATGTAGAAATAATTAGAGCAAGGCCGAATGTTGAATAATTCGAGTGAGGTCGAATGTTGAATAATTCGAGCGAGGTCGAATGTTGAATAATTTGATAGCGAGGTCGAATGTTGAATAATTTGACAGCGAGGTCGAATGTTGAATAATGCGAGCGAGGTCGAATGTTGAGTAATTCGAGCGAGGTCGAATGTTGAATAATTCGAGCTTGGTCGAATGCAGAAATAATTCTAGCAAGGTCGAATGCAGAAATAATTCGAGCGAGGTCGAATGTTTAATAATTCGAGTGAGGTCGAATGTAGAAATAATTCGAGCAAGGTCGAATGTTGAATAATTCAAGCGAGGTCGAATGTCGAATAATTCAAGCGAGGTCGAATGTAGAAATAATTCGAGCGAGGTCGAATGTAGAAATAATTCGAGTAAGGTCGAATGTAGAAATAATTCGAGCGAGGTCGAATGTAGAATTAATCCAAGCTAGGTCGAGCTTAACTTTGGCGACTCGAGGAGGTCGAGTTCAACTTTGGCGACTCGAGGAGTGGTGCAAGAATATCGCGTGCTGCCTTTCTTTTCGTTTGAGGGTTTCATGCGTTAGTTTATGCATGCATCGGGGTGAGTCCCAGTCTGTATAGTCCCTTCATCGCTCGGCCGGGAGAGGCTGCCGACGGGGCGAGCAATGAATTTGCCGCTCAGAGGTGCATATGTGATTTGATGTATAAGGCCGGGTGAGTTGGTATTGCATCGCCATGGGGAGCACACAGGATGGGTTCCTGGTACCCGTGTCCTTACTGTGTTGGGGAGTTTGCGAGCTTGCCGCACAGCCCCCTGCTTATGGAGATTGTTATTTAATGACGCTGGTTCTTTCTGAGTTGTCTGTCTACCAGTTGTGCTACGGCATGGTGTGGGAGGTTCTTCCCGGTTTTCCCGTTGCTTGATTGGTTGGTTGGCTTTTTCTCGTGTACCTGAGGCGGGCGTCGTTGCTCTTTGTTGCACACCTTTTTTGTAAAAGGTATAGTGGGTTAGAGGTATAAGGAACCATTTGTTACCTTGGTTGTCCAGTTAGTAGATGAACGAGGGAGGTTGGCCACGTTTCTTTCGCCGGTTGTATTCTTTAGACCTGATGTCAGCTTTGCATCCATCCTCGTCATTATTTGAGCTTGCCGCACCCTGTTGGCGGACAATTTACTCCTCTCGTTGTGACTTCGAATTTAGAGTCTCAGTTTGTTTGTCCCGGACGTGCCGAGATGCCAGCAACACAAGTTATACCACAAACGCATGGACGAAGAACATTTTAACAGTAAGTTATATAGCATACATCATCGGGGCTAACCTGGAAGTGAGATTACGGGAGTGCTTGATGTGCAATAGTCACAGCTCCACTATGATGGCTTACGCTCGCAACGCGCCGGAGTCGCTGTCGTGGTGCGATGTAGGCGCTGCGTATAAACCCGGCGTAGCTCCGTTTTCAGTTCAAGAATTTATCCTTGGCTGGTTTTGCGGATCTATAAGGAACTGAGGCTTTGGCTAGAAAGTCCCCACATACGACGCCAAATTGTTTTACCTTAAAAGAGTTAATCTTTTCTTAACACGAATTAATAAATAAGATAGGGTAAATCCTAACCAAAGATAATTAACTCTAGATCGAGGAGCACAGAAAAGGGCGGATCGAAAATAGTGTGGTTTGTGAGATCTCAAGATTATAGAAAACATGTAATCGAAAACAATAGGCTTGCCTTCTCCACATAATCATTCTATAATATAAGATAAATAAGAGCAACAAAAACAGTTTATAAATAGCCACCGGTTATATTAGTGATGATTTCTCAATGAAAATTACAAAGATGGGGAACAAAGTTAGGGATCCTTTCTTGGGTCCCTTTTTGGTTCTTCATGGAAGAGACTCTAAAAGAAGGAAAGAGAATTGGGAACCCCCCGACGTTTTGCACTCTCTTTCCCTGTATATATACTAGGCGCCCTCCACCCAACGGTCCTTGACTGGTGTACAATAGTCTACTGTGGGCTCTTCAGGCCAGCCTCCCTACGTCATGACGCGTGTTACGCCGTAAAAGCCTTATGACGGTTCGACCTCGGCCGTGGTCGTAACGCTCATCGTTATGACGTCTTGTGTGCACAATCACGGCCTAATCACCTTCTTGCCATTCCCTTTTTGAGATCATTCTCGCATGGTCAGATTTCGACACATACACACCTTTGGTCCAATACCTACAACAACTCGTACAAAAGTGACGTGGCTGAGATAGATTATAATTGTTGTAATAACAGAATGTTGTGTTTTGTGAATCACATCTCGGACATTTCAAGTCTGGAAATTGTGGCTTTATTTGTGTATAAATTGATGGATCTTGCATATTTAATTTTCTCTTTAGCCTATAAAAATTCAGTCTTTTGAAATAAACCAAGTGAATTAGTAGTATTGAAACCAAAAAGTTTAGTTCTTAGTAGTACTGAAACAAAAATTTGTATAGTGAATATATACAAAAATAGACTGTTATTATACAAAAAATATACTAAATTGACTATCACTATACAAAATATAGGCTTGGATTAGTAGTGAATTAGTATTATTGAAACAAAAATTATACAAAAATAGATTGTCACTATACAATTTATATACAATAGACTGTCACTATCCAAAACATATACAAAATAGACTGTCACTATATAAAATATATACTAAATAGACTGTCACTATATGAATAATATACAAAATATACTATCATTATACAATTTATATAAAATAGACTGTTACTATACAAAATAAACGGTCACTATACAAAATATATACTAAATAGACTGTTGATATACAAAAATATATTTAAATATATTGTATCAATAAGCAAAAGCATAGGCTATTAAAATTTTGAGGGGTTATGGAGGATAGTTTTCTCCAAATAATACCTATAGCCAAGTCATTAACCTTTGACTATTTATTGATGAAGAAAAGAGATTTGTTGGTTAATCTGGACCTTACTCGCCTATTACTATCAATTTCTGCCGCGATCGTCTATTCTTTAAACCAATCTTTGACATGTAACTGATTTATCAGAGCCCATACACTCTAGATTTGTAAATGCTTATGCCTTGCATTCCCCAAATAGTTCCATAATTATAAGACCTTTTCAAATATTCTCAAACTAGTCTTAGGAAAATAATTCATGAACAATCGTAGTTTGCTTTAGGCGCGTTTAGATAAATTATTGTGATTATGGGTATGGTTCCTGATCACGCCTAACTATGCCTTATAAAAAGGACAAAGTGGTCGCTGCAAATATATTCCGATTAATAAGTCTGAAGTCGAATTCCACAAGGAATCAACGTATCAATCACAGCTATCAGACTCACACAATTTTGCGTAATCAACTTTTTGAGATATTTAGATAATAAATTGGTTGTTTGCTGACTAATCATTACGTAATAAAAAAGCAGTAATTAAGAACTAACTACGAATAAGTTATACACAAGAGTTGGAAGGATCTAAGGTTTTGATTTTCCCTATTGTCGGAATATTTTCCGTTATGTTTGCTATAGATTTGCCTAAATCTTCTCTATCGATCCTGAGCACTCTGACTGTCGTAACTCTCTCTCGAGTAATTACAACAATATACTAGAGATATTCTCCTGAATTACGCTAGCTAACCTTAATTACAGCTCACTTAGATCGCACCCAGGATTTTGTTATCCCTAATCCCACTTTTAAACCATTCATTATTGATCCCTCATATACGTCGGGAGTGATGTTGTTCAACAACGAACTAAATATGCACTCTCTCTCGAGTAATACATACTAAATAGGCACAACTAATTAAGGTCCCTTCAATTAACTACAACAAGCACGTAGTTGAACAAATAGAGAGAATACTAAGGCAAATCCATATTAACGATAAAATTATCCTTCAACATATTCCATCAAAATACTAGATTAGGAGTTTAGCTCCTCATGCTCATAGTAATAAAATCCAAAATAAATTGCATAATTAAATTACAGAGTAAGGAATAAGGGATGTAAAAATCAATATTTTGAACTCCCGAGTATTGTTCCACGATCTCCTCTTGTCTCCAATAGCAAAAAGTCCTTCAAAGTTGCGTTTTTGGGTCTATTTATATGTTTGGGACAAGCCCTAAACGTGTAGGTTAACTTATAGTCAAATCAGAAAACACTTAAAACATTCAAAACTCAGACTGGGCTTGGGCTTAGGCATGGCGCCGCCTGGATAACGCCAGCCTAGGCCTGGCTTTAAGCTGGCCTCGCCAGGCTAAAGTCTGGTCTGGCCTGGCTTTAAGCTGGCCTCGCCAAGCTAAAGCCTGGTCGAGCTGGATTTTCCCTGGCTTCTCCTTTTCACCATTTTCAACCGCACTTTCAACGTTTAAGCATCCATTTATCTCGTCTTCCATCTCCAATTCACCTACACATAAAATATACTCCATTACGCTCAAACAAAGTGTATTTTTATCATTAAAGCACGTAAAATGCAAGGCACATAATGCGGTAAACCATGAATTATAGCCACACATCAATACCCAACACTTAAACATTTGCTCGCCCTCGAGCAATTAAACTACACTCATGATCACAACTTGTTAAGCAAATCCCTTAACTCGTTATACCAAGAATTTTTAAAATAGTTTGAGCACAAAGGTGTGACATCCTCGCCTCAATAATCGACTCACAAATACCATGATTTATTCACAATTCACTAACTACTCTAACATAGAGGTCAACAACATTACCTTTCCTTTATGAATCATGTGCCCCCACCAAATCAAAGAGCTAGTTCCACACACAATGAATTTTTAATAACATAGGAACTCAAGATAGACAAAATTCGCTCGCTCTCAGAAATAACATTCATATGCCACAAATAATGTACCATAGGCTTTCCCGTAGTGTAATACTCTAATCGAGTTCATTCAGTTTAAGATCAATTAGCACTTTCATTGGTTGTAATGTAGGCTGCGGGTCGGGTAGGATACATTTGGAATGAGTGACTACACCTCCCTTAAGCACTTTAATACAAACACTTTAACCTTCAAGCCCATACTTATTTCAAACCAAACATTCCACCTTTATTTCAATTTATATTACCTCACATTTCTTTAAGCACACATATATCACTAGCCACCATCATCAATACTTATTTTTCATACAATATACTATTGTCATTTTTTTCTTCTTCTTCTTTTCAAGTGGCTTAGAATTAACAACTCTTTTTTTCTTAATGCACATTTCTCCTTATTTCAATTGTTCCACTCAAAAGCCAACCCACCACCTCACACTTTAACTTTTCCATAATTCATCACAATTCAAGTGCTTACGAGAGGTGACAAGATTCAAATATATGATCTATTCAAACAAAGGGTATGGCTTGTAATGTGGTTACCAAAGAAACATGATTGTAGGCTCAACGGGGTTAACTGCGATACATAACATTTAGGTAGGTAAAAGATACATATCTGGCTCAACAAAGAAATGCCTCTATCACTTCCATGACTGAACAAAACTACTATTTCGCTTTGCAAACACACGGGGCAAGTTCTATACATCAAATGCAATGCACAGAATAACACATAAACCTCACACACACATGGCGCATAACCCACTCAAGATTGGTTTTATCAAGACACTTTAGTCAAAGCAGTTAAGCAAATTTAAAATCATACAATTTAAGGTACTTATATAAGAGTCAAAAACTGAACCTAAGCGTCACAACCAAAGTACTCACTATTATCAAGGCATAACAAAGTCAAGAGATATTGTTTCAATTCAAAACATAACTCAATGGCTCATATTCCTAAAAAAACTAACTACACCCGGTTCAAACAAAACTCTTGGAAAAGAACCGTGGCACAAAAAAAACCAAGGGGGGATTACTACACCACCTACAAAGAAAATCTTTTTTTTTCTTTAGACTTAAATCACTCAAGAAAATTGTCTAATAGATCCATTGTACGGAAAAGTCCAATCTTTTCTATTTTTGTAAAAAAACAAATTATTCCATTAAACTAAAACAACTAAAATAGCATGGAAAGTCACCCAGACAATCTCCTCACCCGACACTTAAAATTGTGCATTGTCCCCAATACACACCATAATAATAAGAGGGTAAAAGAAACTCCCTGGTAGGTCAAAAGCTGAAGCACTAGCATCTCATGGGGTACTCAGACTTCTCCCAGGCTTGGTCCATCGTGCGGGTACCTCACTCTTAGTTCCAACCATCTAGTTTGTTGTTGCATCCTTCCAATAGTTTTGCTTTCCATGCTCCTTCTAACAAACTCTTGATTTAATGTCACGACACGACATGAATCACTTTCTGCCTCCACTTTGAACTTATGAATTGGACCCCAAGTTTTGATTCTGCTCTATGATCATGCTCCTGGGATGGTGGAACGAATCTGACTGGCCCAATAAAATAATGTATTATTCTCCACTTCTTGGCCTTTAGATGATATGTGTATTCCCGACATTATGGCAAGAAGAATTCCAGAGTGTAGGCATTTTGTTCCTTATTCCTTGACTCCTCAAGTGGCTTGGATGACTCTTTTTTCATATCATCATCCAAATACAATGTGGAAAAATGATTGGAGTGTGTACCAATGCGCTCAACTACATAAACTTTAGGATTTTCAACATCCTTAACACTAATGACACTAGAGTCAACTAAATGTGTATCATCAATGTCCTTGGTTAACTCTAGTATCTCTTCTACGACATTAACATCCTCAAAATCTAGTTTGATTGATTGTTGGTGTTCTACTCTAGCCTTCTCCACTAGCACCTCCTCGTATTTTTTTAACTCCTCAATTATAATGGCAATTTCTGCAGCCAATTCATGCTCTTCTTGGCTATCCACAATGTAAGCTTGTTGCGCTTTACAAGGTTCAATTAGTTTATTCTCTTGAGCCTCCAAGTGGTGAATAGTTTCCTCTTGCCTTTGTATATTCCGTGGTTTCTCATCATATTGTTCCACATGGTACTTAAACATCTCTTTGATATCCTTTAAATCATCATCCCTGGGTTCTTTGTTTCTCTTAACTAGATAAGGTGGTAGTGGCTTCAGTTCCAACTTTTGTGGTTCTTCTATGGATGGCTTGGCTGGAGAAGTTTCCCTTTCCTCTAAGTGCAGAGGCTCAAATTCGAGTGGTCTCTTCCAAAAACCTTTGCCCTCAAGAGCAAGCACCCATTCTGCCAATTCTTCACCATTAACCTCATCTAGGTTCATGAGACAAGCTGCTAGAGGTTCCTCAATGTTCAATGTCTCATCATCCTCTTCCAAGATTACATTCATGGCATCTATTAGAGAGAAATTGGCGAATTCACTTGGTCGCCTCATAGATTTTTGCATGTTGAATGTTATTTTCTCATCATTTAATCTCATCTTGAGCTCTCTAGTTTCGCAGTCAATTAGAGCTCTCCCAGTGAACAAGAATGGTTTTCCAAAAATTATGGGAATCTCCTCATCAACCCGACAATCCAGAATGACAAAATCTGCTGGGAACACAAATTTTCCAACCTGCACCACCACATCATCAAGGATACCAGAAGGCCTCTTTATTGTCCTGTCAGCCAGCTGCAATAACATGGACGTGGGTCTAGCTCTTCCAATCCCAAGACTTTTAGAGATAGCAAGGGGCATAATATTTATGCTTGCCCCCAGATCACACAGTGCCTTAGAAAATGCAAAGTTACCTATAGTGCAAGAAATTGTGAAACTCCCCGGGTCAAACAACCTTTCAGCAATGGGTCTCGTCACAACATCACTGCAAGTCTGAGTTAGAGTAACTGTGGCCAAGTCTTGGAAGTAGAACTTGCGGGACATCAAGTCCTTTATCATTTTCGCATAGCCAGGCATCTCCTTTAAAGCATCAATCAATGGAATATTTACTTGAATTTGCTTCAACATTTCCATGATCTTCTTATATTTCTCATCTTTTTTATATTTGGCCAACCTCTTTGGGAATGGTGCTGGAGGTCGTTTTTTTCCTGTGATTTGGTTTTTCTCTTGTTCAGGCACTGCCTCCACTACCGGTTCCCGTGTTGTCTCAGCTTCTTTCTCAGCCTCTTCTTCTTTGTTGGTATCTTCTTGGGCACGTTGTACTGTCACCTCAGTCAACCCTGCTGAATCATCTATCTCAATGGGCATTGGAACAAGTGTCTCAGTAGGTCTTCTTTCGCGAGCAATCTCTTGCTCCAAGTCTAGGTTTCTACCATTACGTAGACTCACTGCCATTATCTGCTTCGGGCCCTGCTCCTTTGGATTTATCTGTGTGTCTGCAGGTAACATTCAATGAGGAAGATTTTTTAGAGCCATCAAAATCTGACCCTATTGGACCTCAATATTCTTTATAGCTGACTCGTATGAGTCTACCCTTTCAGTTAGTTTCGCATTGGACCCAATCACTTGTTGCATCATTCCCTCGAGTCTAGCAAACCCATCTTCCTGTCTCCCAGTGTGTTGTTGTTGAGGTGGATGATAACCCTACTGTTGATTGTGATGGTTGTAGCCTTGTTTCCTTTGGTAAGGCACCATATTGCCTTGGGGGCTCATGGCCCCCATATTATTGATATTATTGTGGTGCTGCGGAGCTGGCCTATATTGTTGATTCTGCTGACCCCAATTCTGACCACCTGATATTTGTCCCCCATAGTTGGACACATAATTCATGTTTTCTGGATAATGTTGGTGATCACCATCAGCACTCCACGGGCCACCAATTGGATGACTAATGGAAGATGTACATAAACCGTCATTGGTTGTATCAACTATGTGTACCTGCTATTTCTGACCTGATTCTTCAACCTTTTTAGTGAGGATGCTCATTTGTGTCATTAGTGTGGACATATTTTCAGCTATAGAGTTAGCTGGATCTAAGGCTACTGATTGGACCACAGGAGTGATGGGAGTGTTTCTCGTTGTCCATCCTGAATTATGTGTCATCGTGTCGAGTATTATCTTGCTTTCTCTGAATGTTTTACTCAATAATGCTCCACCTGCTGAATCATCAACATTAGCCTTCAAGCTATCTGCCAGACCCATGTAAAACCTCTGCCCCAACATCTACTCAGGAATGCCATGGTGCGTACATACAACCAGCATCCTTTTGAATCGTTCCCACGTCTCTTGCAGTGTTTCTGTTAGTTTCTGTCTGAAGCTCAAGATCTCATCAATTTGCTGAGCAGTCTTGTTGGGTGGGTGAAATTTGTTCACAAATTGCTTGACTAATTCCTCCCAAATAGTGACGGAATTTACGGGGAGTGAATTGAGCCAAGTCTAAGTTGCTCCCGTCACAGAGAATGGAAACAACAATAGCCTTATTTCTTCTGGAGCCACGTTGTGTTGTCTTTGTGTGGAACAGATTGACATGAAATTCTTTAGGTGTTGTTGAGGATCTTCAATGTATGACCATGAGAATAGTCCCTTGTTTTGCAACAAATGCAGCATGTTGTTTGTGATTTGAAACGAATCGGCATGTATCTGCGGGACTACAATCGAGGTGGCTAAATTATCCGTTGTGGGTTGCGCCCAATCATACAAAGTAGACTCTGGCACAAGAGGCACCACCACCTGCTCATTTGGGTCCTCCACAATATCCCCATTATCCCTGTTGTTTACCAGATCTGCCATGTCTGTTGCAAGTTGTTCAGTTGAGTTTTTTTGGTGTTTGCTTTTCCTGTTTGCCCGAACAAGGCCTTGAAAACTCTCTCAGGATCTGATAATGCTTCGAACACTTCATCAGTTTTTGAGAAGTTTTTAGGCATGCACCTGCAACACCCAAGATTACAAACGTTATTATTTCAATGTATTTGATTGAAGGTGAAAAAACTTGACTACACTAAAAAAAATTTACACTTCTTTTAACTATAATTGATAACACCATTAGTTCTCAGGCGCCAAAATTTGATCACGCCCAACAATGACTTATAAAAAGGACAAAGCGGTCGCTGCAAATATATTCTGATTAATAAGTCTGAAGTCGAATTCCACAGGGAATCAACGTATCAATCACAGCTATCAGACTTACACAATTTTGCGTAATCAACTTTTTGAGATATTTAGATAATAAATTGGTTGTTTGCTGACTAATCATTACGTAATAAAAAATCAGTAATTAAGAACTAACTATGAATAAGTTGTACACAAGAGCTGGGAGGATCTAAGGTTTTGATTTCCCCTATTGTCGGAATATTTTTCGTTATGTTTTCTATAGATTTGCCTAAATCTTCTCTATCGATCCTGAGCACTCTGATTGTCGTAACTCTCTCTCGAGTAATTATAATAATATACTAGACATATTCTTCCGAATTACGCTAGCTAACCTTAATTACAGCTCACTTAGATCGCACCCAGGGTTTTGTTATCCCTAATCCCGCTTTTAAACCATTCATTATTGATCTCTCATATACGTCGGGAGTGATGTTGTTCAACAACGAACTAAATATGCACTCTCTCCTGAGTAATACATACTAAATAGGCACAACTAATTAAGGTCCCTTCAATTAACTACAACAAGCACGTAGTTGAACAAATAGAGAGAATACTAAGGCAAATCCATATTAACGATAAAATTATCCTTCAACAGATTCCATCAAAATACTAGATTAGGAGTTTAGCTCCTCATGCTCATAGTAATAAAATCCAAAATAAATTGCATAATTAAATTATAGAGTAAGGAATAAGGGATGCAAAAATCAATATTTTGAACTCCCGAGTATTGTTCCACGATCTCCTCTTGTCTCCAATAGCAAAAAGTCCTTCAAAGTTGTGTTTTTGGGCCTATTTATACGTTTGGGACAAGCCCTAAACTTGTAGGTTAACTTCTATTCAAACCGGAAAACACCTAAAACCTTCAAAACTTGGACTGGACTTGGACTTAGGCGTGGCGCCGCCTGGATAAAGCCAGCCTACGCCTGGCTTTAAGTTGGCCTCGCCAGGCTATAGCCTGGTCTGGACTGGCTTTAAGCTGGCCTCGCCAGGCTAAAGCCTGGTCTGGCCTGGTTTTAAGTTGGCCTCACCAGGCTAAAGCTTGATTTGGCCCTGGTATAAGCTGGCCACGCCAAGCTAAAGCTTGGTCGAGTTGGATTTTTCTCTTTTCACCATTTTCAAGCGTACTTTCGACGTTTAAGCCTCCATTTAGCTCGGCTTCCATCTCCAATTCACCTACACATAAAATAGACTCCATTACGTTCAAATAAGGTGTATTTTTATCCTTAAAGCACGTAAAATGCAAGGCACATAATGTGTTAAACCATGAATTATAGCCACACATCAATTCCCTTAATATAATCATGATACGTAAATTCCAATTCGAGTGTGTGTTTTAAGTGACTCGACTATAACTACAAATATTAATAAAAATAAACATGTTGCAAATCGCGGGTGCGTTTCACGTGGCGCGATTCACAATATGTATAAAAACAAACGAGTGTGCGGCATCGCGACTTGTTCAAATAAGCTCTATAAATACTAAAAGCGGTTAAATAAATAATAAAAAATGGTTAGAAGATAAAATGCACAATAGGTTTAGAACAAGTAATAAATCAGATAATTAGGCCAATTATTAATAGTTAAGTGACCGTGCTAAAACCACAGAACTCGGGAGTGCCTCACACCTTCTCCCGAGTTAACAGAATTCCTTACACGGTCTTCTATGTTCGCGAACCGTAAAAATAGAGCTAATTTTCTCGATCTAGGATTTAAAATAAACCGGTGACTGGACACCATAAATTATTCCTAGTGGCGACTCTAATTGAATAAATAATCCCATTTTCGAATAATGTCACTTTAATTGAAAAAACTCCCCATTCCCTCGGGAAAAAGGAGGTGTGGCAGGCCTCATTTTAATTTTAACAAACAATATTTCCTAAGTATTTCCTTCTTAGGAACATGATATATAACTTTGAACACCACGGGCCCCTACATTTTAAAAAGATGCAGGTTAAGGAAATAATCTTATCACAACTCATATAGAGTTCTACTCTATAAATAACAAGTTAATACTATAGCTTTACCCTGAAGATTATTCTTCTATTTAGCTATATCTTTAAATTCAAATTTCAAAAACAAGAACAACTGGAAAAATCTTTTTTTCCTGAAAAGAACAAATGATGGGTTTAACATATTTTTGGTGGGAGAATCACTAATTTTTTGAGATATCTATGCTTTCTTATTCCTTTGTAAGAGGAGCAATAATTTGATTAATCTGGCATTTCACTATTGTGTAGTGATACAAAACTCAACTTCACATTTACCTTTTTATTTTGGTGTTGTTGCATGGGCCCATCTTTGAATTTTTTTAGGTTTGAAGCAGGGGCGGCCAGAGGGTCAAGCAACCAAAGCAATTGCTTTATTTCAATTTTTCCTTTTTTTTATCTTTTACATGTGTTTGATATTTGTATTGAAGCCCCGACTTATTTGATTTCGCACCGCCTAAGGTCTAGTAGGAAAAAAAAAAGCACACTATAACATGATATCGTCTATAAGGCTCAAACCCAAAATATATGATAAAGTAGGTTAAACCATATCCATCACACCACAATCCTTGAAGTTGAGCCTAATTTTTATCAATAATTGATTTATAAGTTAGCTTTTTTAAAGAAAAAATTGAATATTTCAAATAGAAAAGTAAAATATTTTATAAAAAGTAAAGATAACTTTTAGTTTGTTATTGATATAATTGATTGAGAAAAAATCGAAGAAAGAGAATTACTCCTTTAAACCCTTACCCTAAATACAAAATTTTGCGTTATTTACATGTTATGATTGACATCGTTAGTGAACTACTATATTGTTTTTCTCTTTTTTTACATTTCTCATTAGAAAACATATAATAAACTTTTAGAGTCTTTATTTTAATATCTCTAATAATTCGAATCCCATTTTTATTCTTATCAGAAAACGTGTACTGCAAAAGTTCTAGTTTTCGATAAGCTATATCGCACATTCTTAATTCTTTTTCTCCCTCTGCACGCTTCAAGCATTGCAACAAGTATAATGGAAAATTAAATAATTAATTACTTCGATATCAAGTTATCAACTTCTTGAATCTAATTTTATTTCTTAAAATCAAAAATATCTTAAGAGTGGTTAAATGATTTATAATTGGAATTATTTTTACGATCATGTATTGAATACAATTGGAATATAACTTGTATTATGTGTTCCAATCAAACGGCATGGAATATAAAATGGAGCTAAATCACCTCAAAAGGATGTATTCGTATGTGAAGTGAAAGAAAATAATTTATTCGTATTTCAATCAATCAGTATTAAATTCCACATGAAATTAAGAAATGCCAGATTTCTCTTGTATCTAAATCCTAGATATAAGAAGAAGAAAAAAACCATAATACATAGTGGAAAAATCTGGCATGGTTTCTATTTTGAACTATGTATATGTATTAATTGGAGAAAAATCACTCAATTTCTACAGTTTCCAAATGAAAATGAATTTATCAAATCGAGCCAAAACAAATAGAAGAACTTGTAATCCGCCACTCACAAGTTCCACAAGGTTGGAAAAATAAATTGAAGTGAGATGAACAAAATGTAAAAAGGACGAAGAAATCAAATGGAAAAGTTTAATTTTTCCTTTACCTTCATTGAGGTTGCAGCATCTCCACAAAAAACGACACTTATTTTCTAAAGAAATTCATCTATAAATGAAAGTACCAATTCACTACCCACACTACTACTTCTTTTTCTCCTACTATATACTCACTTGACTTACCAACATCTAAGGCTAGTATGTGGGCCGGTTAGGACCGGGCCTGCTATAACGATCCGACCGGTCGTTTCGTGAGATTAGCCTCGGTTTTCCTGTTTCTTCTTTGTCATGTATTGCTTAGCCTATTTATGTTGTATTGGATTGGTTGGTTGGGATTCAGAGTGGTCGTGGTGAGAATTGAGACACTTAGTCTCTTAAATTGGCTTAATAGTTGGAAAAGTCAATCAGGAGTTGACTTATAGGTAAACGACCTCGGAATGTGGATTTTATGGCTCGGATAGCTTCGTTAGGTGATTTGTGACTTAGGAGCATGTTCGGAATGTGGTTTTGAGGTCCGGAGTAAAATTAGGCTTGAAATGGAGAAATTGAGTTTTTGGCGATTTCCGGTTGGCAGTGGAAAATTACCTATCGGGGTCGGAATGGAATTCCGGAAGTTGGAACAAGTTCGTAGTATCATTTTGGATGTGCATGCAAATTTTCAGGTCAATTGGACGTGTGTGGGTGGTTTTGGCTTCATTGGCGAAATTTAGAAGTTTCTAAGTTCTTAGGCTTAAATCCGAGGTGAGTTTGTTGTTTTGGAGTTGTTTTGAGTGTTTTGAAGGCTCGACTAACTTTTAATAAGGTTATGGGATATGTTGGCAGGTTTGGTTGAGGTCCCGGGAGCCTCAGGTGAGTATCGAGGTGTGTTAACAGACCAATTTGTGGCTTTAGACTTGGCAGAATTTGTTGGCGTGGTTGCAGAGATTTCTTGTTCTTTGCGTTCGCGGTGGGGTCCCGCGTTCGCGAAGAGAAAATGGTGGAGCTAGGATTTTTGTGCTATGCGTTCGCGGGGATGAGCACTGATCACGCTCAACTATGTCTTATAAAAAGACTAAGCGGGCGTTGCAAATATAATCTGAGTATTTTGCCCAGAGTCGAATCCCACATGAAGTTAACCTATCAATTATCGTTGTTAGACTCACTCGATTCTTCGTCATCAACTTCCCAAAGGTTATGAATAACAATTTGTTGGTATTTTTACTAACTAAAACTGAATGAAATCAAGCAACCTAAAAGATAACTAATGCTGAGTTGTAAACAAATGCGAGAAGGATCTAAGGTTATGGTTTCCCCCGTTGATGAAATCCCTTCTTGTATATTTCATATAGTTTGGACTAATTATCTCTGTCAATCATGAGCACTTTCGTTACCGTAATTCTCTCTCGAGCAATTACGATAATTTTCTAGACGCACTCTCCCGAGCTGCACTAGCTTGCTTTTATTATAGCTCACTTTAGATTGCACCCAAGGTATCGTTATCCCTAATCCAACCTTTAAACCCTCGGTTATGGATACCTCCTATACTTTGGGAGTGGTGTTGTTCAACAACTACCTAAATATGCACTCTCTCCCGAGCAGATACACACTAAATAGGTACAGCTAATTGAGGGCCCTTCAATAAACTACAATAAGAATGTGTTGAACAAATAGAGATTGAAACCAAGTAAACTATATTAATATAACAAGATGTTCATCCTCAACGGGTTTCACCAAAACCTTAGACTAAAGAATTTAGCTACTCATAATTTTACTGAAAATAATAACAAAAGAATTCATCAACAATGGTAAAATCACAAGGAAGAAAGATGAGATTTGATGCCCAATTGTCCTCCTTGCCTCTAGCATTTGCTTTTCTTGAACAAGACTCTAAACCTTGATATTTTTCTCCTTTGAGCGAGTTAAACCTTATATAGGTTAAGTGGGATTGCCCCAAACTTCCAATTTTACCCCTGGGAAATAACGCGTACGACTGGGACTAGCGCGCCCGTGCTAGTCATCGCGCTAACAGCTTTTTATTCTGCCTGGGGATCGCTGGGTAGCGCGGTCGCGCTAGTGGGCACGTTAAGACCGCGCTAATGGGATCTCGTTCTGTCCCTTGCACCTAGGCTAGCGCGGCCTCGCTAGTGGGCGCGCTAAGGCCGCGCTAGTGGACGTGTAGTCTGTCCCAACAATTTTCTTCCTTATTTTCACACGTCAAATACTCCAAGGGGCCTTTCTCCTTCAATTCGGCTCCAGACACCATCCTAGGTTCTCATAAGCACATTTTGCTCCTGCGAAACATAAAATCAACAATTAGAGCCATTTTAACCTCATTTCGCATTTCTAAGACAGTAAAGCATCATTAAGTTGGAGTGTAAGTCTACACTAACTACGTGAATTTAGCCTATCATCAACACCCCACACTTAAATCATTGCTAGTCCTCGAGCAATCCACTATACTCTACAAAGTCCTTTCATCAAGCATTTACCTAATCTGTCACACCACGAACATCTTACAGGAGTTATGCCTAGTAATGTAACATCCATGCCTCAAGGGTCGACTCTCACATGCCATGCGATATTCCTACTTCCTCAAAGTACTCTACACAGAGTTCAAGACTTACCTTTTCGTCATGAATCAAGTGTCCTCACATCACACACACGAGAGTAGTTCCACAAGAATAACATTAAGAAAAAGTAGTAATTCAAATAGAAAGAATTCACTCACTCTCATAAAGAACATTAATATGCCACAAAGATACACCATAGGTTTGCCCTTAGTGTAATACTCTACTAATGGAGTCCATTTAGTCTAAGATCAACTAGGTCTTCATTTGGTTGTGATGTAGGCCAAGGGACGGGTAGGATATATTTAGATATAGTGACTAACCCCCCTAAGCACTTTAATACAAATATGTTAACTTTCAGACCATTCTTATGCCCGGCAGAATTTCCACCACTCTCTTTAGATACCCCAAAACTCCCTTAGGTGCAATTTTATCAATTCACCACTCATCAAGGACTGCATTTATTCATTGTCGTTCTTTCTTCACTTTTTTTTCCAGTGGTGTTTATTCTTTTATCTCTTTGCACCATTTTATTTATTTCGTTGATTCCACTCAAAAACCAAACCACCACCTCACACTTTGACCTTTACATTTTCTCTACAATTCAAGTGCTCATGGGAGGTAAAAGGGTTCAAACAGATGGCTATTCAAACAATTGAGTAAGGTTTGTAATGTGGTTGACAAACAAACAGGCATACAAGCTCAAAGGGGTTAACTACAGTAAATTACAATCAGGTGGATACACTTTTATATCTGGCTTAACAAATAAATGCCTATATCACTTCTAAGACTGAACGAACTACTATTTCGCTTTGCAAACATACACGGCAAGTTCTAGGCATCGAATGTGGACATAGAATACAATGCGACACCTTACACACATATGGCACATGACTCACTCCAGATTAGTTTATCAAGACACTCATCCGAGCATTCAAGTCAGTTACAACATACAAAATTAAGGCATTCCACAAGAATCAACAAATGAGCCTAAGCGTCACACTCAAGGGTCTTTTGTGTTCGGGTGTTTTCAATGCTAAGGGGTTCTTTTCTTATTTCAGCTCCTCGCCCAAAAAACCTAACAACTAAGAAATAAAAGAAAAACTAACTATACCCGGTTCAAGCTAAACCCTTGAAAAAGAACCGCGATCAAAAGAAAAATCAAGGGGGAGTTGCTACACTACCTAAAAAGAAAAGAAAAAATCTTTTTGGTATTTTCTTTGGACTCACTTCCCTCAAGAAAACTGCCTAAGAAGTCCGTCATCAGGAAGAGTCCACTATATTTTCTATTTTATTTTATTTTTTACTTTTTATTATTTTTTTGTGGTCGACTTAGACCTTCAAGAACCCCGTCGACAGGGATCCGTCGTTGGGCCAAGACGACTTAATTAATTATACTACTATTTACAGTCACAAAAACAAACTCAAAAGAAAATAATGAGAAATAACTAACAATTATGCTAACTCACAAGAAAACAAAAATAACGAAAACAACTACCAATTAGTGTTCCACATATATACATGCACAAGGGAGTACTTCCTCCACCCCATACTTAATATGAGGACATGTCCCCATGGCAATAAAAATAAACAGAGAGTTAAGGGGACTTCCCTGAAAGCTCAGTACTGGTCGGAGACTGTCCCTGGGTCCAGATGACAAGCGCGACCTAGGCCTTGGAGCCAGCCCATGATTTTCTTTTCAGATTTCTTCTGTTGGATAGCTACAGCATCAACACGCGCACCTAGGTCGGTGACCGAAGTGCGTAGGTCCACTATGTCCCCTAGCCTATAACTCTGACGGGCTCTAGACGGGCTTTTGGGGCGTCCATTCTTAGCCATGGGCTGAGCTCTTCCTCCTCATTTTGTTGCCCCTCCTCTTCCTCGTCCTCATCCGAGTCATTCTCCTCCTCATCATCACCATCTATCACAGCCTCATTTCCCATTGTAACTCTATCATCTCGGAAGGTGTAATCCCTTGGCACTCTGCCATCCACAGCGAAATCTCCCGGCACCCCGGCGTCAAGGCACAAACGGGTGACAAGAGATGGGAAGAATAATCCATACCTCTGAATTTTACTGCAGACGAACATCTCATCGTGTATGAGTCGCGCCACATCAAAGTTGCAACCCGTCATGAAACACCAAATCAAACACCCTCGAGGAATATTCACCTCCGAGGTGTTGTTGGATGGGATGAGTCGGTTATTAATGAGGTAGAGCCAACATTTTGCTTCAAACTTGAGGGCTGACGAGTGGAACTTGTTCCCATACTTATACCACTTCATCTCTGCGCCCGGTGCACAAATGGTTGGGAGGAACCTATCCCCCTAAGCAAAACGCTTGCCATGTGCCTCATAACCGTCCTCGTACAAATCAACCGGGGGTGGCAGCCTGTAAATCCTCCTGATGGCCTCCATCGAGGCATTCACCTGCTTTCTCCACACTGTGACAACATAATTCTTGTGCTTCGGAGAGTTGGCATAAAATTCCCGGACGATCATTGCATTGGCCTCATCGGGTTCCTCAAAGAAGACATCCAAGCGGCGCCTCATCAACTCTTCATATATCCTAGGACGGTTCTGCTGGATGGAATGTATATCTATGCCATGTTCCAGTATTGTTGATTTCGATTCTTTTTCTGCAAACCTATCTTGGGGTTTAGCTGATACAAATTTATGACTATTGAAGGGTCGAGTGTCAGCGGACTTCCGTGGCCTTCCGGAGGAAGACCCTGCTTGTCTGTCTGAGGAGGAGCCGGTGGCTTGACGCTTTCGGGGGGCCATTGTACCTACAACAAGCACATCATTAGCTTAGCACAACACAGTGACCCAACTGTGGTTACTCAGGCTTCACCTTATAATTGGTCACAATAATTCCATTCAATTGGGCAGTTACGCAAACACTTGGTGGGCATTACCCACCGGAGCCCCCAATTACTCAAGTGTAGATTCCAA